>CM054147.1:66938266-66940766 GCA_028751875.1 Rapana venosa
CTGTGTTGTATCTAGTGCTGAGTGCTCGAGGATGGCCAAAGTGGATCTTACCAAACTTCGATCCTTTCACACCATATGCCTCCGAAGAATTCTCCGGATCTTTTGGCCAGAGAAGATCTCCAATGAAGACCTACTACGGAGATGCAGGCAAGAAGACATGGGAACCATCATCACCAGACGACAGTGGAAGTGGATTGGGCACATCCTCCGAATAGACCCACAGTCAATCACAAAAACAGCAATGCACTGGACCCCAGAAGGAAGGAGAAAGAAAGGAAGACCAAAAGCAATGTGGAGGAGGACTGTAGAAAGTGAGATGAAGGCCATGCAGCACTCTTGGGGATCAGTGACTAGGTTGGCCCAGGATAGGCAGGAGTGGAAGCGCTTTGTTGCTGCCCTACACACCACTGGGTGTGATGGTTTATGGTGGTGGTGGCAATTATTTTGTCCAACAAAAAACAAATGTGCTTGGTGAGGAGACTGTCACCACACTGTCATCAGATGGACCGGGGCGGGCTATGGTAAAGATTTGTGAGAGGGCATCTCACTCAGACATTTGCTTCTCTAGAAAGAAAAACAATCTGTTCGTGCAATGCTTAACAGGAAAGGTATGGGTCAGAACAGTCACCACTAAACACCATAGTAGTAGCCTAGCAGGTGTGCCAGACTTCTTCTGGTTCGTGGCAAAGTAGCAGTGGTACAGTGAGTGATAACTGCTTCCAGACTTCTGGCCTAGGTGACTATAACACGATGAAACAGGCAGTGAATATATGTGATGATGCCGAATGAGCGACATCAAACAGTGAGCACTGGTGTGTTGTCACACAACATCTTTCAGTAGTCTTTCTCTCTATAATACCCGTTTCAGTTTGTCATCCATATTTATGTTTGATGTTATTTCTTTTCGACAGGATCCATGTGTTCAAAAGGCATTGTAACTAGGAAACCACTATTGCAGAAAGTGTAGGTCTACCCTCAAGGATGGGATAGCTCAATGGTCAGTGCGCTTGCTATGTCTAAGCTAGCGCTAAGCAGCATTGACCGAAGTTTTCTCTCGAATCGGTGACTGTTCGTGCACATTGGCTTCAGGACAGTACCCTAGTTTACCCAGATGTGAATGGGTATCTGTCCTCGCTATAGGGACAGGGAAAGTAAAGCAGTGGGGTAGAGGAGATGGGCACCACATTCAAAATGTTTACCCCTAGAGAAGGCGAGATCTCTGGCAGCCCACTCCCCACACACATGTTTGCGACGCCCCCCCTCCCCATTAAACAGACACAGACACACACAAACACAGACACAGACACACAGACACGCACAGACACACAGACACCCTCGCGCTTACACACATACACATACACATACCACACGCACGCCACACACACACACACACACACACACACACACACACAAACACACACATACACCCCATCCCCCTCGATACACACACACACACACAAACGCACGCACGCACACACAGACACGCAGAGACACAGACACACATACACACATGTACGCGCGCGCGTGTGTGTCATTCTTCTATCATCTGTATACAACACTGCATTGCTTTGCTTGCTGTACATATCAACACAATACCTGTATGGACATTCAGCCACTTTCAATAACTTTTGCTTTCTTTGCTATTCTGTCGAAAGTGCACTTTACAACTCTCCACATTTCGTAGATTTTATGTCAGTGATGAAGTTCAAGTAAAAGACTACAAATACCTAATGATATTACGCTAAAAAGCTTCAAATATAACATAATACGAAAAACAAGTAAGCAAAAAGACACCACCTCTTCATTTGTGCTTAAAATGATTACTGTTTAAGTGTTAGTCCATTTTCTCTTTTGAATAAAGCAAATGTTGTATATTTATTATTTTTTGCATGAAAATTTGATGAAACCTTGTTCTTTTGTTTTGTCTTTCTATATGATTTGTCTTTCGCCCTTGGAGTTATTTTTTTATTCCAAGCGCGTTAATAATTTACGTGCACTAAAAGATGTATGATTATTAAAAAATATGTATATATTGTTAAATGAAATTCTGATTATTACATGGTGGTATTTACAAAAAAAATTGTAACTTATGGATTGTTTTTTGTCCTCTTTCTCCTCCTCCTTCTTCCATCTTCTTCTTCTCCTTCCCCTTCTTCTTCTTCTCTTCTTCTTTTTCTTTCTTCTTCTTCTTCTTCTTCTTCTTCTTCTTCTTCTTCTTCTTCTTCTTCTTTCTGAATTTGTTAATTTGTTCAAGGTAGAGTTTCTACCATTTTTGTCTGTTGTTTACGTTTTCTTTTGGTTTTTGCTTTCTTTTGTTTTTAATTACTTCAAGTTTGTTTTTCTTTTTGGGCAGAATTGTAAAAAGGCCTTTATTGTGTGCCTAATTCTTTACCCATTAAAGATTCAATCAATCAATCAATCTTCTTCTTCTTCTTCTTCTTCTTCTTCTGCTGTTGTTGTTGTTGTTGTTGTTGTTGTTGTTGTTCTTGTTCTTCTTCTT
>CM054147.1:66945766-66948266 GCA_028751875.1 Rapana venosa
ACACCTGGGTGGAGTGAGGAAAATAGGAGTAAAGTGTCTTTCCCAAGGACACAACACCGAGCCGAGCGGGGATCGAACCCGCGACCTCTGGATCACGAGTTGACCGCCTAAACCACTCGACCACGGTGCCTCCAGACAGATAATAGATAGGTAGAAAGACGCATACACAAAGCATGCATATATGCACAAACAAACATACAAACATGCATGCACAAACACACGCACACCCACGACAATGCAGGCACACACACATACATGTGTGCCCCCCACAACCTACACACATATTATGCACATGTGTAATGCACCTATGTGATTTTGCTTGAGTAAGTGAATTAATGAATGAATGAAATAGTGTGTGTGTGTGTGTGTGTGTGTGTGTGTGTGCGCGCGTGCTCGGGCGCGTGCACACACTCTAGAACACTACCTGTGCCTTTTACTCTTACACTCTCCCTATCCCAAAAGCAAACTTCAACCCTTTTTTTTTCAAAACCTACACAACAGTTTTTTTTTCTTCTTTAACCTGTGAAGTTGACCTAAATGGCAACTGCACCATAAAACAGAAATCCATCACCTGTCCGAAAGGCTTGTAGCCAAAAGTGACTGCTGCAAATGATTGAAGTGGGATGGCGTGTGAAGTGGAAAGCAATTACTGCCTGATCAGTGAGCCAACGCTAACCACTGGTAAAGCTGTCCACAGGTTTACTGAAGCACAATGTGCTGGTGTGTAGCTACATTCTAACAACAAACTGACACAGGCAGTCACAGAAATAGAACGTAGACACATGGACAGAGGCAGATAAACAGATGAATAAACTACCAGACACACACACATATCTTTCTATCTATCTATCTATCTATCTATCTATCTATCTATCTATCTATCTATCTATCTATCTATCTATCTATCTATCTATCTATCTATCTATCTATCTATCTACATATACATGGAAGACAGACACACAGACTCACACAAATATACATGTACACAGGCATGCACACACACACACACACACACACACACACACACACACACACACACACACACACACACACACACACACACACACACACACATATACACGTATGCCTTGACACATGCACTCATGCACAAACACGCACACACAAACATACAGACACACAGACACACACACAGACACAGACAAGACAAGACACACACACACACACACACACACACACACACACACACACACACACACACACACACACACACACACACACACATAGAAGTTGTGAGCATATCTGTGCAAGTGATTGAGTGAGTGAATTAAAGTATGATTGAATGATTGATTGATTGAATGGATGAATGAACGAATGAAACAACGAAGAATGAATGAATGGATGAATGTGTGTGTGTGTGTAATTACATGAATGAACGAATATGTGTGGGCACGTGCGTGCGCACGCCCCTACGTCAGTCCCTCAGAAAGTGTTAGAAACACATACTATTGTTGGGGGGGAAAGTGTTTTCAACAGTATTGATGAAAATAAGAACGAATAGCACCAATTACTTTTAAAATAAACAACCCAAAGCAGAACGAAAACAACAGGCAACCTATGTGAACTTTTCCAAGCTTGTCTCAAAAATGAATTAAAAAAATGTAAAGCCAACCACCACCACCACCACCACCACCACCACCACCACCACCACCAATAACAGCAACAGTAACATAATTAGGAAAGGGAATCTAACATAAATTCTGATAAAATGATAACCAAAAAACCCACAAAAAACAAAAAAGTAAAAAGGGCAAAGCTAAGTGACTTCATAATCTATAATGATTGAAGTTTCTTTAAACAAAATAAAAAACCAAACTTTTTATTCCAGAGGGAAAAAACCACTAAGGCCATAAGGGTATCTTAAACATAAGAATTGAGGCGTCTATTGCTTCTCTTTATCATGGTTGTTGTTGTTGTTGCTGCTGCTGTTGTTGTTGTTGTGGTTGTTGTTGTTGTTGCCATTTGCTGTTATAAGAAAACCATTCTTTTGAATTGCAGCTTTTGTGGAACCATTGTTTTTTTCTTCTAAAATTCAGCATAGACATAAGATATAGGATAATGCAAGCATTATAAAGTGTTTTATGAGTATGGTTGGGGGTAAAAAACGTAATAGGCCAGATACAAATAAGCTGGTGGAGTGGGCTGTGTAGTGATTGTTTATAGCAAGCTATGCAGTGTTGTAAAAAAAGAGAATAGGAGGGTGTTGTGTGTGTATATGTGGGCGTGTGTGTATGTGCGCGCACGTGCATGAGCGTGTTCGTGTGTGCGTGTGAGCGTTTGCGCGCATACATGGGTGTGGATATGTGCATGCGTGTATACACATGTGTGTATATGTATGTGTTTGTATGTGTGTATGCATGTTTACATGCATGTGCGTATACATGTGTGTCTTTGTGTGTTTATGTGTGTGCACGCGTGCATGCATGTGTGTGCGTGCGTGCGTGAGTGTGTGTATGTGTGTGAACGTATGAATGCTCAGGAC
>CM054147.1:66953266-66967177 GCA_028751875.1 Rapana venosa
GAGACACAGACACAGACAGACAGACAGACAGAGAGACACCACAGACAGAAGACACACACACACACACACACCACACACACACTTATCTAAAAAAAAACCAAAATCCGTCAGAGAAAGGCAAGAAGATCCCCTTTCTTCACAATGGTGACGAACAGAGTGCTAGCAGGAGCGGAAGTGATTACTTTAAGTGGCTTACCTCCCTCCTCTCAATTACACTAATAAGACAGTGGAAAGAAGGGGGAAAGAGGGAAGGAGGGGAAGGGGGGGGGAACAGGCAGGCAGGAGGGAAAGTCGGAGGGGGGGGGGGGGGAGGGGGGGAGGGGAGGGGGGAGGGTGCTGAGTGTGACAAAAGCCAATAGAAGAGAAGAGTCAATCTGCCTGGAGGTGAAGGGATGGGAGGGGGGGGGGGGGGGGGGGGGGGTAGGGATGGATGGACTGTATCTTGGCCCAGGTCCAGACAAAGATTGTTCTGGCTTCAGCCTCCTCCTGGGATTACAGTCTGCTCTGTTCTGTTCTGCTGTGCTGTGCTGTGCTGTGCTGTGCTGTGCTGTGCTGTGCTGTTCTGTGCTCTGCTCTGCTCTGGTCTGTTCTGCTCTGTTCTGCTCTGTTCTGTTCTTCTCTGCTCTGTTCTGCTCTGCTGTGCTGTGCTGTGCTGTTCTCTGTTGTGTTCTGCTCTGCTCTGTTCTGCTCTGTTCTGTTCTGCTCTACTCTGCTCTGCTCTGCTCTGCTCTGGTCTGTTTCTGCTCTGTTCTGCTCTGTTCTGTTCTTCTCTGCTCTGCTCTGTTCTGCTGTGCTGTGCTGTTCTCTGTTGTGTTCTGCTCTGCTCTGTTCTGCTCTGTTCTGTTCTGCTCTACTCTGCTCTGCTCTGCTCTGCTCTGCTCTGCTCTGCTCTTCTCTGCTCTGCTGTCTTGCTCTGTTCTGTTCTGTTCTGCTCTGCTCTGCTCTGTTCTGCTCTGCTCTGTTCTGCTCTGCTCTGCTCTGCTCTGGTCTGCTCTGCTCTGTTTTGCTCTGTTCTGTTCTGCTCTGCTCTGCTCTGTTCTGCTCTGCTCTGTTCTGCTCTGCTCTGCTCTGGTCTGCTCTGCTCTGTTTTGCTCTGTTCTGTTCTGCTCTGCTCTGTTCTGTTCTGCTCTGTTCTGCTCTGTTCTGCTGTGCTGTGCTGTGCTGTGCTCTGTTCTGATCTGCTCTGCTCTGTTCTGCTCTGCTCTGCCGTGTTCTGCTCTGCTCTGTTCTGCTCTGTTCTGCTCTACTCTGCTCTACTCTGCTCAGCTCTGCTTTGCTCTGTTCTGCTGTGCTGTGCTGTGCTGCGCTGTGTTCTTCTGTGCTGTGCTCTGTTCTGCTCTGCTCTGCTCTGCTCTGCTCTGCTCTGCTCTGCTCTGCTCTTCTCTTCTCTGCTCTGCTCTGCTCTGCTCTGCTCCGCTCTGTTCTGCTCTGCTCTGCTCTGCTCTGCTCTGATCTTCTCTGCTATGCTATATTCTGCTCTGCTCTGCTCTGTTCAACTCTATTCTGTTCAGCTTTGTTCTGCTCTGCTCTGCTCTGCTCTGTTCTGCTCTGCTCTGTTCTGTTCCGCTCTGTACTGCTCTGCTCTGCTCTGTTCAACTCTATTCTGTTCTGCTTTGTTCTGCTCTGCTCTACTCTGCTCTGCTCTGTTCTGCTCTGCTCTGTTCTGTTCTGCTCTGTTCTGCTCTGCTCTGCTCTGCTCTGTTCAACTCTATTCTGTTCTGCTCTGTTCTGCTCTGCTCTGCTGTGCTCTGGTCTGAGTTGTATTGTACTGGTCTGTCTGTGTGCTTCAAGGGGGAATGAAAGAAAGAATGCCAAGCTGTTCTTGTGTGTGTGTATGCGTGCGTGTATGTGTATGTCTGTGTGTGTCTGTGTGTGCGCACGCGTGCACGCGAGTGCGTGTTCAATGACTGAACTCTCTGTCAAATAATATACTTTGTATTGATAAGCTGAGAAGCAAATTACACTTTGTTTACACAACATCCTCTCCTAATGTAGAAATATGTGCAGGGCACGTAATGCTACCACTGCCACTGCTGCTGTTACTCCTCCTCCTCCTTTTATTGCTGCTGATACTACTACTACTACTACTACTACTACTACTACTACTACTACTACTACTACTACTACTACTACTACTACTACTACAACTACTACTACTGCTACTACTACTACTACTACTACTACTACTACTACTACTACTACTACTACAACTACTATACTGCTACTACTGCTACTACTACTACTACTACTAATACAACTACTACTACTGCTACTACTACTACTACTACTACTACTACTACTACTACTACTACTACTACTACCACTACTACTACTACTACTACTACTACCACACTACTTTCTACCACTACTACTACTAAATACTACTACTACTACTACTACTACTGCTGCTACTGCTACTACTACTACTACTACTAAATACTACTACTACTACTACTACTACAACTACTTTCTACTGCTATACTACTACTACTACTACTACTACCACTACTACTACTTACTACTACTACTACTACAACTACTACTACTGCACTACTACTACTACTACTACTTAAATACTACTACTACTACTACTACTACTGCTACTACTACTACTACTACTACTACTACTACTACTACTACTACCACTACTACTACCTACTATCTACTACTTCTATACTACTACTACTACTTACTACCACTACTACTATCTCTACTCACTACTACTACTACTTACTACTACTACTACTATACTACTGCTGCTATGCTACTTACTGCTGCTGCTCTACTACTACTACCACACTCTACTAACACCCTCTCTACACACTAATACTACTACTACTCTACTACTACTACTACTACTACTACTACTACTACTCCCGTATAGTATCTATTATTTGATTGCACTAATGAATTATCCGCATACTATTTATCACTAGTTCTACTACTAACTACTACTTACTTTTGTTTAAAAATGGCTGCAGGTGAAAACAACACACCAAAACAAAACCAGATTGTAATACTATATTTCAACTTTTACTAACTGTTTAATCCGAGAGGTATCGATTGTGTTGATTGGACAGAGTGAATTATGAGGTGTCAAATTAGTTCTGGGGAGTGAAGAGCCTAGTTTTGTTAAAGCACTGAAGCATGAACATGACCCTAAAGTAATTAAGCCATTGATGAATTTTTTCAACTTACTAATAACTTTTTAACAGTATGTTGGTTTGCCAAAAGTTTTCATTGAAATCTGAGAAAGAGTCCCTAGGTTAAAGCACTGAGAACATGATTGAGACACGGTTAGAGCCATTGCTTTCGTGAAGTAGAGGCCATTTGTGGAACCAGTGGGCTTTAGAAACCGATGAAAAAAAAAAGTGTGAGTGTTAAACTCATCGCAGAACTGATGTCAGAAATACGGCTATTCATGATAGCTGAAACGTCGCTAGAACGATAGGCCAGTTGTGACTCGGAGTTTAGCGAAAAATGAAAAAATATAGATGTACGGTGATCAGGCATCCCTGAGTTGCAATGCGTGTATTCTGTGGGCTGAACGTGCATCGTAATGTGGCCAGTGTGACTGTGAGGCTTGCTGAGGCTGCTTATCTCTCTGGTCGCTGTACTGCCAGCTGCGTCTAGTCTGCTGTTGCTGTTTGCTGTGCTACTGTCTGCTGCTGATGTTGGTGGCTGCTACTGCTGCTGCTTTTGTTGTGCTGCTATTCTGCTGCTGCTGTTGTTGCTGTAGCTGCTACTGCTGCTGCTGTTGCTGACTGCCTGCTCTGCTGTTGTACTGCTGCTGTTGCTGATGCTGTACTGCTGCTGCTGTTGTGCTGCTATTGCTGCTGCTGCTGTTGTGTCTGCTACTGCTGCTGCTGTTACTGCTGCTGCTGTGCTGTTGACGTGCTGCTGCTGTTGCTGTGCTTACGCTGCCTGCTTTATGAGTGTAGTCAGCTATTGTGATGCTGTTGCACTGGTTTATGCTGTGCTGATATGCTTTATGTTGCTGCAGGGTGCAGTGAATGAAGCCATATTTTTTAGATTCTTGCTGAGTGAATATGGGGGAGCAAGGATAATGAGATGTGAAGAAGCTCAGGAGGGACAGAGAGAGATGAGAGATAGTTTTAGAGAAAGGCCGCGTGAGAGACGAGACAGGAAGAAAGAGAACTGAGAGAGTAGAGAGAGAGAGAATAAGCGAGAATGAAGACGAGAGACAGAACACAACATTTAAACTGAAGTAGTTTTTGGCCAAGAAATAAGACAAGTCCGGAAGAGAGAGAGAGAACAGAGTAGACGAATGCGGAGGACAAGTGAATATATGAAGGAGACGAGAAGAGAGAGAGAGAAGGGAGAGATGAGAGAGAGAGGAGAGAGAGGAGAGAGAGAGAGAGAGAGAGGGAGAGAGGAGGAGAGAGAGAGAGAGAGAGAGAGAGAGAGAGTAGAGAGGAGAAAACACTAAACACTGAGAGTAATTTATTGCCATTAACAATACAGTCTTTTTGGCAAGGAGCACAGTACGAACACAATTTAAACAATATGCTTTTTGCAAACAAGGAAATGAAAACCGATAGAGAGAGAGAGAGAGAAGAGAGAGAGAGAAGAGGAGATGGGGAGAGAGAGGGAGAGGAGAGAGAGAGAGAGAGGGTGGGGGGGGGGGGGGGGGAGGAGAGGGTGAGAGAGAGTGCTAATTTGCTACACTAAGAAATGCTTGTTCGCAAGCTTATTCTGTCCCCTTTCTGCTATCTCGTCCCTTTTTTGTCCCTTCCTTTTTCTAGTTACTGTATAACTATATATAGTTGTTCATGATTTAGAGTTTTATGTTCATTCTTATTCTTTCATTCCTATATTTTTTTCCCAGATCACATTTCCTTTTCTACCTTTCCTTTTGTGTTCTTGTTCTTGTTTGTCTTTTTCTTCCTGTTTTCTTGTACTTCTTGGGTTTTTTCTGTCTTGTTGTCGTGTTGTTGTTGTTGTTGTTGTTGTTCTACTTCTTTTCTTTTTTTCTCGTTTCTTCTTGTTCTTGTTCTTGTTCTTCTTCTTACAACTGGAGACGGAAATGACTGTCCTGATAACAGAAAAGTAAATGAAAATGCTGTGTTTGAGAAATTTATCTGGAATGAGGCACAAGAAAATGAATTCAAGAAATCGTGGGAGAGCACATATGTTCAAAATAGATTACGAATGGCCATAAATAACTTAGATGAGGACGTAGATAAAGCTTTAGATATATTTGTAAAATGTATAAAAGAGTCTAGCAAATGTATGCTCTAAAAGGTGTCGTATTCCTAGGACTAAAAGATCAGAGTGGTTTGACAGTGAATGTGAAAAAAAAACAAAAAAAGAATGTAGAAAAAAAATTAAAAATGTTTTTAGAGCAAGTCGAAAAGAAGTAGATAGGCAAATATATGTTACAGCAAGAAAACAATACAGACATCTGTTGAAAACCAAAAGACAAACTTTTAGAAGGCAAAAAAACTGAAGCATTAGCAAAAAGAAATTAACAATGGGTCACACTTTTGGAATGAGCTAAGGAAAATGGGTTTGTACAAACAGAAAAAGGTAGTAAATAATATTAGTACAGATGAGTGGTTCAATCATTTCAAAACTGTTTTCCAAGGTAATAATGAAGAACTTGGAAAGGGATGACGGTATTGAACTGGAACCTTCAGAGGAAATAGATAATGCATTGAATACAAAAAATATTAGAAGTAGAAGTTGTTCAGGCAATAGGTAAACTTAAAAGGGTAAAGCTAGTGGGATAGATGACATTTTAGCTGAAATGTTACAGACTGGTGGTAGTAATATTGTAATGTTTCTAACAAAATTATTTAATGTTATTTTTGAACAAGGTATTTACCCAGGGGAATGGTCAAAAGCCATAATTATACCATTGCATAAAAAAAGGAAACCTAAATGATGTAGATAACTACAGGGGAATATCTCTCTTAAGTATCAATCCAAATGCTATACTTCAATACTAAATAAGCGGCTATACACTTGGTTAGAGAGCAACAACTTAATTTCAGAATGTCAAGCAGGATTTCGAAGAAAATATTCAACAGTTGATCAAATATTTACACTATACGCAGCTATTCAGAGCCAAATAAACAAAAAAAGGAAAAGAAGAAAACTCTATGTTGCTTTTGTAGATTTCAGAAAAGCTTTTGATTCTGTTCAGCATAACAAACTCGTGCAGTGCATTCAAGATCAAGGTGTACATGGTAAATTCTTTGCTGCACTACAAGCTATGTACAGGTCATTAAAATCATGCGTTCGAGCAAATTTTCAATTAACCGAAATGTTTGATTGTCCCATTGGGGTAAGGCAAGGCTGTGTTCTTAGCCCGACTCTGTTTTCCCTATTCGTAAACCAGTTAGCAGATCAAATTAACGAAAGGGGTAACATGGGGTACAGCTATTTCCAGATATTATGGTAATTATTCATCTTGTTATTTGCAGATGATGTGGCACTGATATATCAACAACACCAAAGTGGTCTTCAGAACCAGTTAAATGTTGTAAAAAATTTGCTGTAATAAGATTAAGTTAGATGTAAACATAGATAAAACAAAAGTTATGGTATTTCGAAAAGGGGGCTTTTTGGGTAAACATTGAGAAATGGTTCTATGATGGTAAGAGCTTAGAATAGTAGTAAACAATTTATTGCTATTTAGGGTTAGGTTCACAACTATGATCAGTGCGAAAAACGGTACACAGGCATCTAGTTAACAAAAGGGAAAAAGGCAGTAGTTCAGCTCAATAGAGTTTTTCGGAAATATAAAGAGATGACAGTAAAACTTTTTCAACATTTTTTGATACAAAAATACAGACAATATTGCTATATGCTGCTGGAAGTATGGGGAATAAACCAGTTAGAACATATAGAAAAAGTCCACATGATGGCATGCAAAATGTTTTTAGGGTGTACCAACCAAAACACCAAACAAAATGATATATGGGATTTGTGTAGATATCCTCTCTATGTAAAATTCATTACACTATGCCTGCATAAGATATTGGTTTTAAATTATTACAAATGAATAATGAACGGTTACCATATAAGGCGTATCAAATGCTGTTGCAGCTAGACAATTCCGGAAAACAGTGCTGGGTTTCGAAAATAAGAGAAATCTTATGCTTAACTGGATTTACATCGTTTGTTGCAGCAGGGTGTTGGGGATGTGAAAAAGTTTCTAAGCATATTTAAACAGAGGCTCATCGATATGTTTATTCAAGAGTGGTCAGGAACTATAAGAGATCGTGATAGATATCAACACTTATAGATCATTCAAGACTATATTTCGAAAAAGAAAGTTATATTCTAGATATGGAAAATTATTGTTTTCGTGTTGCCATCCTCACGCAGTTAAGGTTTAATGTTTACTCCCACTGAATAACAATGTACATCGATATAGTGAATCTGTTCATGATAAATTCTGTCCATTTTGCAAAAATCAGATCGAAAATGAAAAACATTTTGTGTTATTTTGTGCTACGTATGAAGATTTAAGGGTCAAATTTCTAAAAAGAGTCAAAAGAACTTCCTCTGAACATGTTGCTTAGAGCCACTGATCCTATCCACAGATACAATTTATCTAAATATGTGTTTCATGCAAGCAATAGGCAGAAGAAAAATACTTTAAGTCTATAAGGTAACCAATCCTATGATGTACGTCTGGTAAACCATTTAAACATGTTCACCCTGTGTTTATATCGCTATTATCAAGAATTTGTGGCATAAACATGATTATGTTTTTCTGCATCTCCCCTTTTTTATACTAATTGTCTCTGACTCTGATGATTTCAGTAAATGTGAAATGTAAACTGTGAGTTGACAACTGTCCTTAAAATATGAACTGTAGTAGGTATGAGATGTACCATTATGATTCTCAATTAACCAATGATTGTAGAATATAGATTAGGTGCTGTTATATAAGATATTTCTTATTTTCTTTTCTATATTGTATTGTGGCCTATAGGCCAATGTGCAATTAATAATCATTTCAGAGTTCAGAGTTCTCTTCTCATAAAGAGAGGTATGATGTGTATAGATCGTTTAAAAGTATTTTTTGTAAAAGAGCAGTATTTAAACTTTATAGATGTCTACTGCTTTCGTGTAGCAATTACACAAGCAAGAGTTAATGTTTTACCTTACTTAACAATAATGTGTATAGATATAGTGATAATATCCGAGATAAAATTGTGTCCATTTTGTTAAAACGAACTTTGAAAATTGAAGCCCACTTTCTATTGGAATGTTACATGTACTCAAACTTAAGAGAAAGTTTTTAAGCAAAGTATCAATGTACCATTGACAGATATGTTCAAAGTAAGAAATGATGAGTACAAACATAGTTTGTCTAACTACATTTTTCATTCTATTAACAAAAGGAAAATAATGTTGGCGCAAATACTTTATTGGAAAACTGCTACGATTTGATATACTCATATGGATGATTTTTCTTAGACAGCATTCTTCTTTTATGATTGGGTTATGATTGATTTAAGGTTTATAATCAAGAAATAGAATAAAATGTGTTTTTCTTTTGTATTTAGTCATGACTGTTACTGACATAATCTTTTTGCATTATTTGGCTATGTATATGTTGGTGTTTTTCTTCTCTAATCAGTCATAAATCATTATTTGTTTGTGCATTTGCTTTGCCAATGATATGAATGAACCCATTGTTCTATCCCAAGCCCAACAAATGTATTGTGGTCCAAGGCCAATGTACATTAAATCATTTCAGTGTTCAGTGTTCAGTGTTCTCTCTCTCTCTCTCTCTTTCTCTCTCCATGAGATAAGAAATGGATATCCTTGAAACAAAATTATCCTCTCCTTTCCGTGCAAAGGTATTGCATGCTGATTTGTTTTTTCTGTTTCGTTGGATGGTTTCACGTTTTGCTTCGTGTGTGTTTGGATATTACTGTTGCTGCTGCTGTTGTTGTTGTTGATGTTGATGTTGTTGTTGCTGGCGTTGATGACTTCATCATCTGGGAAAGGGGATGAAAGGGGGTAGGAGGGGGGGGGGGGGGGGGGTGCGGAAAGAATGGGAGATAGAAAGCGGCAACTTGGCGCAGGAAGATTACTGGATAGTGAGGGAGCTTTCATGTGACGTTATTGTTCTTCCTGTCATTCATCAGGTCATCTCAGCTCATTCACCAGGACAGTTTTGTCTGTTTCTTTGGCTAGAAGTCGGCTGTTCACCAATACTGCGATTTTGCGTATGCGACCCTTCTTTTCGTTTTGTTTTTTTGTTTTTGTTCCACACCTTGAAGGTAGCTGCATTTTGACTTCAGGGATGATATCTAGAACACGTCATCAGTGAGCACACGTTTTTTAAAAAGAAATTTTGGCATCCGTAATCGCTTCATCTTCCGAAATTGAGAACGAGTTTTAACGTGTGTACAAGATGTTCTACGTGCATTCGTACACTGGACCTTGATTTACTGTCTCATCCTGAGGACTTTCGAGGGAGTGGGGTCTGTACTGATGCTAACCTCAGGGAAAAAATGCAACCCTCGAACGGGTAACTCGGTGGTGGGTCGAACCCGAGCCGGGAGTTTACGAGCTCAACCCTCTAACCACTAGGCTATCCCGCTCCCTTCTCATCATGCCCTGACTTCTCTCTACCTCCCCCATCTCTCCTCTTCTCTCTCTTATCCTCTCTCTCCCTTCTCTCCCATCACTCCCCTCTCCTCCTCCTCCTCTTCCTCTCTCTCTCTCTCTCTCACACTCCTTCGCATCAACTCTCTCTCACTCTCTCCTTTCTCTCTTCCTCTCCCTCTCTCTCCTCTCTTCTCTCATCTCACCTCTCTCTCCTCTCTCATCTCCTTCTCTTCTCACTCTCTCCTTTTCCCGTCTCTCTCACTCTCTCCCTTTTTTTCTCCTCTCCTCTCTCTTCCTCTCATCTTCCCTCTCTCCCTCCTCTCTCCTCTCTGTTCTCCTCTTCTCCCTCATCTCCTTCCTCTCCCCCTCTTTCCTCCCTCTCCTCTCACTCTCTCTCCCTTTCTCCTCTCTCTCTCCCTCTCTCTTTCTCTCTCTCCTCCTCTCTCTCTTCTTCATCTCGCTCTCTAGTTTCGGGTGTGTTCTCTCTGGCTCTAAGGCGTAATGTTGGAACCTCGGTTTTCCCTGCTATTTCACTGCATCTCTCTGCTTTCGGTTCGGTCTATAAGGCTTGTTATTCTCTTTGGGACTTCACCGAATTACTCTGCTTTTTCTACTCCTTGGCATGTCTTATATTCCATAGGGTACTGTCTGCATATCGAAGTTTTCGGCTGTAGCTATGGCAGTCTGAAGTTATATAATTTGGTGAAAATTTCTACTCGGAGATTACGATCTCTATTTATTGGTATTGCATTGGTTTGTGCTTTCTGGTAGTTCTGTACTGAATAATTATGAGTCTTGCAGTGGATTATCTATCTTTGAAGGACTGTGCTGAAATCGAGTCTAAGAGCAGTTTGTATCGCAGCAACAGCTTCAGCAGTCAGAAGTGGCATTCGTTGTTCCTGTTGTTTGCAGTTCTTTTTTTAAAAAAAATGTCAGATGGTTAGCGATTTTGTTCTTGATTCTATGTTTTTGCCTCTGGTTTTGTTTTTGTTGACCATGATTTTATGATAAAACATTTTTTGTGAAGCAATTCCCAGGTGACGTTTTGTGCTGATGCATTGTTTGGCAGTCTCGTAGTTGATGCGTTGTTCTGCTAGGCTCTTACTATAATTGTGTTTGCAATGTTGGAATCAATCATAACTGCTTATAGCTAGTTATACTGCTGCCTTCAGGTGTACACGTGACTAAACACTTCACTGCGTTACTTTTATTAATCGTGTGCTCAAAAGCTAACTGAACGATTAATGAAACGAAACTGAAGTGATGCATTCAGCCTACTCAATCTAATAATTGAATTACGCTGTAGGCAGTGATAACGTTGATGATGGCCATGAAGATTTTTCAGTGTCGCTGCTAAGTGCGTTAATTGCAGATGGAAATAAGCTCTGGCTGGTAAACATGACGAAATTGAAGTTGTTTTCATTTAAAGGGGGAAACTAAATTAATAATCAAAAAAAATTTGGAGGGGAGAAAAAAAAGAAAACAAATAAAAAAAGAAAAAAAAAGAAAGAAAAAGTAAAAATACCCAAGAATGAGCGATAACACATAAATCATTTTTTAGCATAGTTAATCAAATGGAAATTTAAAAATTCCTTTTATTTTCATTAAATGAATAATTTTCACAACTTTGGGAGAATTACCAATCCCCTCACACCAACAAAACAACAACACCAAAAACAAAAACACACACGATTTTAAAATTCCAAAACCAAAATAGAAACCCCATCTTTACCCATATTTCAATAGTAAGCTTAAAAAAATTTGGGAATAAAAACTTCACTTAACCCCTAAGATTTGTTGGCAACAATGAGCACCTGACTTCATTTGCACACACAAAAAAAAAAAACCCAAAAAGACTTCACTTCCAGAAACCGTACTAACCCCCTTTCCATAAACATTTTAAGTAACAAGCATCTTGATATGAAGCAAGAAAAAAGAATTTAAACACATTGAAGCAGCTAAAGTGCATTGCACCTACAAAAAAGGAAAGCCCTCTTTGAAATGACAGCAGGTATCAGGAGAAAAGCCAGGAGGGAAAACGGAAAGAAGAGGAAGTGGAAGAAGACAAGTGAAGTGAGAACGATCATCCCTTAAGTTCATTCTGCATCCTCTGCAACCTTAACACTGTACCCCAGGTAATCTCCGGGTATCAGGGGTAAATGACAGATGGTGTGGTCACTGACCAGTGCTGGTAGGAAAGGCCTGGCTTTTGTGTGGCTTTGCTGCTGTGAACTTTCTGCAGGTGTCAGCAGTTTCTACACCAATGTTCTCTCTCAGATTTCTAGTGGCTGGCTACAGTACCCAGCCAGGGTAGGTGTGAGAGTTGAACTCAGTGTACATGAGGAAAGAAATGCTTGTATAGTGTGTTGTGTTTGTGCTGTGGTGTGTTGTACTTTGTTGAGATGTACTGTGTTCTGGTGTACTGTCCATGCTTAATGTGTCATGTTGCACTTTGTTGTGTGGCACTTTTCTGTGTTGTGATGTACTTTACTGTGCTGTTTTGTCTGTTTGTCGTTGTTGTGTTGTGCTACATCATGTTATGCCATGCTGTTGTGCAAGCTTTAAATCTACCCTTTAATCTAAAATATCTGTCTCCTTTTACTTTTAACTCTCCAAATGTATGTTAGCTCAGCAGACGAGATGCAACACACATGTACCACTACTTCTGCACACACACAATGTCAGCTTCCAGATAAACCAGCACTGAAACCTCCCATTCATTACCTTCAACATATTTTCTAAAGTAGAACCAAGCATCTTGACTACTGACAGAAACGTGGTAAACAAACAGAAGCGGAAAACACATTGAAGCAGCTAAAGTGCATTACACCTACAAAAAGGGAAAGCCCTCTTTGAAATGACAGCAGGTATCAGGAGAAAAGCCAGGAGGGAAAACGGAAGGAAGAGGAAGTGGAAGAAGACAAGTGAGGTGAGAACGATCATCCCTTAAGTTCATTCTGCATCCTCTGCAACCTTAAAAACGTACCCCAGGTAATCTCCTGGTATCAGTGGCAGCCAAGGGAAAAAAAAGGTGGTGTGGCCCCGACCAGTGGTGGGAAAAGGCCGGGTTTTGTGGGCTTTTTTTGGGGGAGTTGATCCTAGTGGTGTTACTTTGTGGTGCGTTGCTGTTGATGCTAGCTTGGTGGAAACTATTGCTGGTGCTGTTGCTGTTGATGCTAGTGGTGTTACTATTGCTGGTGCGTTGCTGTTGATGCTAGTGGTGTAACTATTGCTGGTGCGTTGCTGTTGATGTTGCTGTTGATACTAGTGGTGTTACTATTGCTGGTGCGTTGCTGTTGATGCTAGTGGTGTAACTATTGCTGGTGCTGTTGCTGTTGATGCTAGTGGTGTTACTATTACTGGTGCCTTGTTGCTGGTGTTGTTGATGTTGCTGTTGATATAGTGGTGTTGCTATTGTGGTGTTGATGTTGATGATGTTGTGTTGCTGCTAGTGGTGTTAATATGCGCGGGTTGCTGTTGCTGTGATACTAGTGGTGTTACTATTCTGGTGTGCTTGTTGCTGGCTGATTGCTGGTGCTGATGATAGTATGTTGTTGGTGCTGTTGCTGATGGCTGGTGCTGTTGCTATGCTGGTGTTGTTGCTGTTGCTGATGCTGGTGCTGTTGCTGATGTGTTGCTGCTGTGCTTGCTGTTGCTGTTGATGATGCTGGTGTTGCTGATGGGGTGTGTTGTGTTGTTGGTTGCTGTTGCTGTGCTGGTGCTGTTGCTGTTGCTGATGCTGTTGTTGATGTGATGCTGTTGGCTGATGCTAGTGCTGTTGTTGCTGCTGATGCTGATGCTGATGATGTTGCTGTTGCTGATGCTGTTGCTGATGCTGATGCTGATGCTGGTGCTGGTGCTAGTGCTGATGCTAGTGCTGATGCTGATGCTAGTGCTGTTGTTGTTGCTGATGCTGATGCTGATGATGTTGCTGTTGATGATGCTGTTGCTGATGCTGATGCTGATGATGTTGCTGTTGATGATGCTGTTGCTGATGCTGATGCTGGTGCTGGTGCTGGTGCTGATGTAGTGCTGATGCTGATGCTGATGTTGGATGATGTTGCTGTTACTAGCGTTGCTGATGTGCTGGAGCTACGTGCAGTTGCTACTGTTCTGATAATAATGCTGTTGCTGATGTTGCTGACATAGCCATAGAAGATGTTGCTGATACTAGTACTGTTGCATGCTGTTGTTTATACTAGTGCTTTTGCTGAGTTGCGATACTAGCGCTGATGCTGTTGCTGATGTGCTGATACTAGTGTTGTTTATTTATACTAGTGCTGTTGCTGACGTTGCGATACAAAACGCTGA
>CM054148.1:5000-20000 GCA_028751875.1 Rapana venosa
CCACTCACCCCCACACCATCCACCACCACCACCACACCACCACCAACCCATCACCACATCACCACCAAACCCCCACCCACACCACCACCACCACCACCACCACCACACCACCACACACCACCATCACCACCACCACCATCACCACCACCCACCAATCACCACCACCACCACACCCATCCACCATCACCACCACCAACCACCATCACCACACCCACCATCACCACCACCACCATCACCACCAACCAACCACCATCACACCACCATCACCACCACCACCACCACCACCACCACCACCACAACCACACCACACCCCCACCACCACCACCACCACCCCCAAACCACCACCACCACCACCACCACCAACCACCACCACCACCCCCACCACCACCACCACCACCACCACCATCACCACCACCACCACCAACCACCACCATCACCACCACCAAACCACACCACCACCCACCACCATCACCACCACCACCACCACCATCCACCATCACCACCACCACCATCACCAACCACACCCCCACCATCACCACCATCACCACCATCCACCACCACCCACACCATCACAACCATCACCACCACACCACCACCACCCCAAAACCACCACCTCCACCACCACCACCCACCCACCATCACCACCACCCACCACCACACCCCCCCCCCCAAATCACCACACCACCATCAACCACACCACACCACCCACCACCACACCATCACCACCACCACCACCACCACTCCCACCATCACCACCATCACCCCACCACACCACCAACCACCACCACCACCACACCACCACCATCACCACCACCACCAACCACCACCATCACCACCCACCACCACACCACCACCACAACACCACACCATCACCACCACCACCACCATCACCACCACCCCATCCCCACACCCCAAACCACCATCACCACCACCATCCACCACCACACCACCACCATCCACCACCACCACCACCACCACCCCACCACCACCACCACCACCACCACACCCCACACCACCACCACCACCACCACCACCACCATCACCACCACACCACCACCACCTCACCACACACCACCACCACCACACCACCACCACACCATACACCACCACATCACCACCACCCCAAAACCAACCACCCACCACCACCACCATCAACCACCACCACAACCCCCACACCACCACCATCACCACCACCACCACCACCACCACCACCACCACCACCATCACCACCACCACCACCACCATCACCACCACCACCACCACCACCACCATCACCACACCACCAAATCACCATCAAAACACCACACCACACACCCACACCACCACCATCACCCACCACACCACCACCACACCACCACCACCACCACCACCCACACACCACCACACCACCATCACCACCACCACCACCACCACCACCCACCACCATCACCCACCACCTCACCACCATCACCACCACCACACCCCCACCATCCCACCATCACCACCATCACCACCACCACCACCACCCACCACCACCATCCCCACCACCACCATCAACCACCACCACCAACCACCATCACCCCCACCCCAACCACCACCACCACCACCACACCACCACCACCATCACCACCATCACCCCACCCCACCACATCACCCACCATCACCACCACACCTCACCACCACCACCCCACCACCACCACCCCAACACCACCCACACCCACCCCACACCACCACCACCCCACCCCCCACCACCACCACCCACCACCCCCCCCACCACACACCACCCCCACCACCACACACCACCACCACCATCACCACCTCACACAACCACCACCACCATCACCACCCCCCACCACCCACACCACCACCCCACCACCACCACCACCACCATCCCCACCACCACCACCACCACCACCCACCCCACACCACCACCCACCACCACCACACCACCCACTCACCCCACCACACCACCACCACCACCATCCATCACCACCACCCCATCACCCACCCCATCACCATCCACACCACACCACCACCATCCCACCATCCCCCACCACCACCACCCCACCATCACCACCTCACCATCACCACCACCACCACCACCACCACCACCACCATCACCACCCACCCACCCACCACCACCACCACCCACCCATCACCACCACCACCCCCACCCCCCACCACCATCCACCATCCACCACCCACCCACCACCATCACCACCACCACCACCACCCACCCCCCACCACCATCACCACCCACCACCACCATCACCACCACCAACACCACCACACCACCACCCACCACCACCACCACCACCACCACCCCACCACCCCACCACCACCATCACCCCACCAACACCACCACCACCCACCACCCCACATCACCACCCCCACCACTCCCAATCACCACCACCACCACCACCCCACCACCCCACCATCACACCACCACACCACCACCATCACCACCACCACCACCACCATCACCACCACCACCCCACCACCACCATCACCCCACCATCACCACCACACCACCACCACCATCACCACCACACCACCACCACATCACCACCACCACCATCACCCACATCACCACCACCACCACCACCACCACCACACCCCACCACCACCCCACCATCCCCAAACCCCCACCACCACCACCACCACCACCACCACCACTCACCACCACCACCATACCACCATCACCACCACACCACCACCACACCACCCCCACCACCATCACCCCCACCCATCCCACCATCACCACCACCACCACCATCACCACCACACACCATCCCCCCACCACCACCACCACCACCATCACCACCACCACCACCACCATCACCACCACCACCACCACCACCATCACCACCATCACCACCACCACCATCACCACCATCACCACCACCCCATCACCACCACCACCACCCACCACACCATCACCAACACCATCACACCACCCACCACCACCACCACCACCACCACCACCACCACCTACCACCCATCACCCACCACCACACCACCACACCACCCAACCCCCCCACCACACACCACCATCACCACCACCACCCCCCATCACCCACCATCACCACCACCACCCACACCACCCCACCACCACACCCACCACCACCACCATCACCACCCACCAACCATCACCACAACACCACCACCATCACCACACCACCACCATCACCACCAAACCCACCACCCACCACACCACCCACCCCACCCACCACCACCACCATCACCACCACCACCCACCACCCACCCACCACCACCACCACCACCACCACCACCACCATCACCACCACCACCCACCACACCACCTACCACCCCATCACCCCCAAACCACCCCACCCCACCCACCACCACCACCCCCACCACCATCACCCACCACCACCCACCACCACCACCACCATCATCACCACCACCACCACCATCACACACCACCAACCACCACCACCACCACCCCATCACCACCATCCACCCCACCACACCACCATCCCACCACCACCACCACCACCAATCACCACCACCACCACCATCACACCATCACCACCCCACCACCACCCCACCACCCCCCACCCCACCACCCCACCACCACCACCACCAAATCACCACCATCACCACCCCACCACACCACCACCCCCACCACCACCCCCCACCACCACCACCACCACCCCCCATCCACCACTCCCCACCACCCACCATCACACCACCACCATCACCACCACACCACCTCACCACCCTCACCATCACCACCTCCACCATCACCACCATCACCACCATCACCACCACCACCACCACCACCCCCCCACCCCATCACCACCACCACCACCATCACACCACCATCACCACACCACCACCACCATCACACCAACACCACCACCAACCACCACACCATCACCACCATACCACCCACCACCACCACACCACCACCACCACCCAACCACCACCATCACCACCACCACCCATCACCCCCACCACACCACCCCCACCACCACCACCATCACCACCATCACCAACCACCATCCCACCACCCATACCACCACCACCACCATCACCACCACCCACCACCACCACCACATCACCACCACCACCATCACCACCACCACCACCACACCACCACCACCACCACCACCCCACACCCACCACCACATCACAACACACCACACACCAACCCACCAACCCCCCACCACCACCACCACCATCACCACCACCACCACCACCTCACCACCACACACCACCACCATCACCACCACCACCACCATCACCACCACCCACCCCCACCACCACCTACCCCAAACCACCACCACACCACCCACCATCACCACCATCCCACCACCACCATCACCACCACCACACCACCACCTCACCACCATCACCACCACCCCCCCCACCACCACCACACCCACCAACCATCACACCACCACCATCATCCACCACCACCATACACCCACCACCACACCACCACCATACCACCACCAACACCACCACCACACCACCACACCACCAACCACCCCCCCCCCCATACCCCACCACACCACCTCACCCCACCACCACACCACCATCACCACCACCCACACACCACCATCACCACCACCATCACAACCACCACCACCATCAACCACACACCATCACCCACACCATACCACCATCCCACCACCACCAAATAAACCACCACACCACACCACCACATCACCACCACCACCATACCCCCACACCACCACACACCCTCACCACCATCACCACCACCACCACTCACCACCACCACCACACCCACCACCACCATCACCACCACCACCACCACCAACACCCCCCACCACCACCACACCACCACCCACCCCACCACAATCACCACCACCACCACCACACCACCACCACCCCACCATCACCCCCCCACCACCACCCACCCACCACCACCACCATCACCACCATCACCACCACCACACCACCATCACATCACACCACCACACCACCCACACCTCCACCCCCACCACACCTGCACCACCACCATCACACCACCACACACCACATCACACACCCACCACCACCACCACTCACCACCAATCACCACCACCACCACCACCACCCACCACCATCACACCACACCACACCACCATCACCACCACCATCACCCCACCACCACCACCACACCAACCACCATCACCCCACACCCCACCACCACCAAATCACCACCACCACCATCACCACACCATCACCCCACCACCACCACCACCCACCACCATCACCCCACCCACTCACACCATCACCAACCACCAACCACCACCACCACCCACCATCACCACCACCCCACACATCACCACACAACACCACCACCACATCACCACCACCACCCACCCACCATCACCACCACCACCACCACCACCACCCACCTCACCACCACCACCATCACCCACCACCCCACCACCATCACCACCCACCACCACCACCACCAACCAACACCACCCCACCCCACCACCACCATCACCACCACCACCCCCACCACCACCACCACCACACCCACCACACCACCAACACCACCACCATCACCACCACCACCACACCACCACACCATCACACAACACCATCACACACCACCACCACCCACCACCACCACCACCACCACCCCCACACCACCACACCATCACACCCACCACCATCACACCACCATCACACCACCACCACCACCAACACCACCACCCACCCCCACCATCACCCCACCACCCCTCACAACACCATCACCACCACCACCAACCACACCACCACCACCATCACCACCACCACCATCACCACCACCACACCACCCCCCACCACCACCATCACCACCATCACCACCGCCACCAACACCACCACCATCACCACCCACCATCACCACCACCATCACCACCACCACCACCACCACCATCACCACCACCATCACCCCCCACACACCATCACCACCCCATCCCACCCCACCATCACCACCCCACCACCACATCACCACCACCATCACCACCACCATCACCCCCCCACCATCACCAACCACCACCACCACCACCACCACCATCACCACCACCACCACATCACCACCATCACCACCACCATCACCACCACCATCACCCCCACCACCATCACCACCACCTCACCACCATCACCACCACCATCCCCACCACCATACCACCATCACCACCACCACCACCACCACCACCATCACCACCACCATCACCACACCACCACACCACCACCACCACCACCACCAACCACCACCATCACCACCACCATCACCACATCACCACCACCACCACCATCACCACCACACCATACCACCCACCACCACCACCACCATCACCACCATCACCACCCACCACCACCACCACCACCACCACCACCACCATCACCACCCCCACCTCACCACCACCATCACCACACACCACCACCACCACCCACCACCACCAAACCACCACCACCATCCCCACCACCATCACCACCACCATCACCACCACCACCACCACCATCACCACCACCATCACCACCACCACCACCCATCACCACCACCATCACCACACCACCATCACCACCACCACCACCACCATCACCACCACACACCACCACCACCACACCCCCACCACCACCCACCCCACCACCCACCACCACCACCATCACCACCACCATCCCCCCACCATCCCCACCACCACCATCACCCCACCACACCACCTCACCACCACCATCCCCACCACACCACCACCACCCATCACCATCACCACCACCACCACCATCACCACCACCACCCTTTCTTCAGTCAATGGCTACTGTCTCTATCTCCCCCCCCCTCCCCAATACACACACATACACACAGACACACACACACGCTTGCACGCACGCACGCACGAACACACAGAGAGGTTCTTGTCATCATATCCAGTTGAGTGAAGATGACGAATCTTACATGTGTGTGTGTGTGTGTGTGTGTGTGTGTGTGTGTGTGTGTGTGTGTGTGGTTGTGTGTGTGTGTGTGGTGTTGTGTGTGTGTGTGTGCTCTCTTACATTAGATATAGAGACAGATAGATTGACAGACATAAAAGACAGATAGATTGACAGACATACAGACATATACAGATATATAGACAGACAGACAGACAGACATATAGATAGATAGACAGACAGACAGCCGATAGATAGATAGAAAGATAATAGATAGATAGATAGATATATAGATAGATAGATAGGTAGGTAATGGACAGATATACAGATAGACAGATAGATAGATAGATAGATAGATAGAGAGAGAGAGAGAGAGAGAGAGAGAGAGAGAGAGAGAGAGAGCGAGAGAGAGAGAGAGAGAGAGAGCGAGAGCGGGCGAGCGAGCTAAATAGAATTACAGCATGCTTACATGATAATTATTGCATACATATAGAAAAAATGCACGAGAACACCGCACACTCACACAAACAAAACACACACACACACACACACACACACACACACACACACACCCCACACACAGAGTCCCTTGGATGAGACTATAATCCGAGATCCCGTGTGCGAACGCACACAGAACATCTTGCGCACACGTTAAAACCTGTTCCACTTTTCGGAAGAGAAGGCCATTGTGTGCCAGTGGGAACGGATGACACAATTTCCAAAACTGCTAACACAGGGACCAGGTGTCAAGAAAAGAAAGCACACGGTGATTGCATGATCCTGAAGACAGCAGAGGACTAGGTGAGGGGGGACTGACGGTGAAGGTGTCTGGAGGAAAGCGGTCCTGAAGGTCTCTCTTCCTGAAGGACAGGATGTCGCCCGTCAGCCTGACCTCGCTGACGTCAGAGCCGTTGTGCTGACGTCCCCGGTACTGCATCCTGACAGGGATGGGGGAGTTGGGGGGCAGGTAGGGGGACAGCCATGCTTTATCTGCCGACACAACACAACACGACATAGCACTCCATCTGCCGACACAACACAACACTTCATCTGCCGACACAACACAACACAACACTTCATCTGCCGAGACAACACAACACATCTGACGACACAACACAACACTCCCCTCTGCCGAGACAACACAACACATCTGACGACACAACACAACACAACACTTCATCTGCCGAGACAACACAACACATCTGACGACACAACACAACACAACACATCATCTGCCGACACAACACATCACAATCTTCCATCAGCCAAAACACCACACCACTACACACCACACCACATCACTCCACACCACACCACAACACTACAAACAACACCACACCACACCACACCACATCACTCCACACCACACCACAACACACCACAACCACACCACATCACTCCACACCACACCACACCACATCACACCACACCAGACCACACCCTACCACACCACACCACACCACACCATACCACTACACACCCACACCACACCACAACCACACCACACCCCATCACAACTCAACACACCACACCACAACGTAACACATCACACAACACCAACAGCAACACACAACACCAAACCACTACACACCGCAAAACTACACACCACACAAATCACACACACCCACCCACTACACACCTCACCACAACACACCACAACATAACACACCACACCATACCACCCAACTAGACACCACACCACATCACACCACATCACACCCACACAACACCACACCACCACGCCGCACCACACCACACCACACCACCACACCACACCACCACACCACACCACACCACCACGACACACCAAAACACACCACACCACACCACATCAACACAACACACCACACCACCACCACACCACACCACCACACCACACTACATCACACCACACCACAACACAACACACCACACCACACTACACCACACCACAACACACAAAAAACCACACCACCACACCACATCACACCACACTACCACACCACCACACCACACCACAACCACACCACACCACAAACCCCAACACACCACAACCACAACACACTACAACCACAACACACCACACACCACACCACACTATACCACAACACACCACACCGCACCACACCGCACCACACCACACACACCACCACCACACCACACACAACAAACGCACCAAACCACACCACACAACACCACACCACCACGCCGCACCACACCACACCACACCACCACACCACACCACCACACCACACACCCCACCAACCACCACGTCACACCACACCACACCACACCACATCAACACAACACACCACACCACCACCACACCACACCACCACACCATACCACACCACCCTACATCACACCACACACACCACAACACAACACACCACACCACACTAAAACCACACCATATCATACCACACCACACCACCACACCCCACCACACCACACAAACACACCACCACACCACACCACACCACACCCCACACCACACCACACCACACCACACAACCACACACACCACACCATATCATACCACCCACACCACACACCACCAACACACCACACCATAAACACCACAACACACCACCCACACCACTAAACACCACACCACTAAACACCCATCACTACACACCACAACATAACACACCACACCACAACACACCACAACATAACACACCACACCACACACCAATAGACACCACCCAACCACACACACCACACCACCACACCAACACCACATCAACAAACACACCACACCACCACCACACCACACCACACCACACTACATCACAACACACCACACCACACCACAACACACCACACCACACCACACCATACCACACCACACCAGCACACAGTGTCTTGTTTGATGTTGGGCTGTTGTTTAGTTGTTGTTGTTGTTTAGTTGTTGTTGTTGTTTTGTTGTTGTTGTTATGTTGTTGTTTAGTTGTTGTTGTTTAGTTGTTGTTGTTGTTTAGTTGTTGTGTGTTTTGTTGTTGTTTGTTTGTTGTTTAGTTGTTGTTGTTGTTTAGTTGTTGTTTGTTTAGTTGTTGTTGTTGTTTAGTTGTTGTTGTTGTTGTTGTTGTTGTTGTTTAGTTGTTGTTGTTTAGTTTGTTGTTGTTGTTGTTGTTGTTGTTTAGTTGTTGTTGTTAGTTGTTGTTGTTTGTTTAGTTTGTTGTTGTTGTTGTTTAGTTGTTTGTTGTTTAGTTTTGTTGTTGTTTAGTTGTTGCTGTTGTTGTTGTTGTTTATTGTTGTTGTTTGTTGTTTAGTTGTTGTTGTTTAGTTGTTTCTGGGTTTTTGTCTAGTGTTGTTGTTGTTGTTGTTTAGTTGTTGTTGGGTTTAGTTGTTGTGTTGTTTTAGTTGTTGTTGTTGTTTAGTTGTTGTTGTTGTTTAGTTCTTGTTGTGTTTAGTTGCTGTTGTTGTTGTTGTTGTTTAGTTGTTGTTGTTAGTGTTGTTGTTTAGTTTTTTGTTGTTTAGTTGTTGTTGTTGTTTAGTTGTTTTTGTTTAGTTTGTTGTTGTTTGTTGTTGTTTAGTTGTTGTTGTTTGGTTGTTGTTGTTTAGTTGTTGTTGTTGGTTGTTGTTGTTGTTTAGTTGTTGTTGTTGTTTTTTAGTTGTTTTGTTGTTAGTTGTTGTTGTTGTTTAGTTTGTTGTTGTTTAGTTTGTTGTTTTTTGTTGTTGTTTTAGTTGTTGTTGTTTAGTTGTTGTTGTTGTTTAGTTGTTGTTGTTGTTGTTTGTTGTTGTTGTTGTTGTTAGTTGTTGTTTAGTTGTAGTTGTTTAGCTGCTGTTGTTTTTTAGTTGTTGTTGTTTAGTTGTTGTTGTTGTTTAGTTGTGTTGTTGTTTAGTTGTTGTTTGTTTTTAGTTGTTGTTGTTGTTTAGTTGTTTTTAATTTGTTGTTGTTGTTGTTGTTGTTGTTGTTTAGTTGTTGTTGTTTAGTTGTTGTGTTAGTTGTTGTTTAGTTGTTGTTTTGTTGTTGTTTTGTTTATTTTTGGTTGTTTAGTTTGTTGTTGTTGTTTAGTTGTTTTTGTTGTTTAGTTGTTGTTGTTGTTTAGTTTTGTTGTTGTTGTTTAGTTGTTGATTGTTGTTTTAGTTGTTGTTGTTGTTTAGTTGTTGTTTTTAGTTGTTTGTTGTTTAGTTGTTGTTGTTGTTTAGTTGTTGTTGTTTAGTTTGTTGTTGTTGTTGTTTGTTGTTGTTGTTGTTGTTTAGTTGTTGTGTTGTTGTATTTTAGTTGTTGTTGCTGTTGTGTTTAGTTGTTGTTGTTTAGTTGTGTTGTTGTTGTTGTTGTTTAGTTGTTGTTGTTATTTTGGTTGTTGTTGTTTGTTATTGTTGTTTAGTTGTTGTTTGTTTAGTTGTTGTTGTTTAGTGTTGTTGTTGTTGTTTAGTTTGTTGTTTGTTGTTTTTTTGTTGTTTTAGTTGTTGTTGTTGTTTGTTGTTGTTTAGTTTTGTTGTTGTTGTTGTTTTTGTTGTTGTTGTTTAGTTGTTGTTGTTTAGTTGTTGTTGTTGTTTTAGTTGTTGTTGTTTAGTTGTTGTTTAGTTGTTGTTGTTTAGTTGTTGTTGTTTAGTTGTTGTTTAGTTGTTGTTGTTGTTTAGTTTTTGTTTAGTTGTTGTTGTTTAGTTGTTGTTGTTGTTTAGTTGTTGTTGTTTAAGTTTGGTTTTTTTTAGTTGTTGTTGTTTAGTTGTTGTTGTTTAGTTGTTGTTTAGTTGTTGTTGTTGTTTAGTTGTTTTTTAGTTGTTGTTTAGTTGTTGTTGTTGTTGTTTAGTTGTTGTTTAGTTGTTGTTGTTTACTTGTAATTGTTTCTCTCGTGCTGTTGTCTGTCTTGTGCTGAATCCTCTCACCGAGATGAAACTGAGATCAAATGTGTGAAAGGAAAAACACAGCATTTTGCCTCAATGTAAAACAAACATACACATACACACAAGCACACAAACAGCTCTTTCGAAAACAAACCAACAAAGTCAAAACCTTAATCCATTCAGCGAAGACAAACTACAACTATGCTCAAGTTCTTGATGCCACGTCCATGAAATATCTTTTTTGCCCTCACCTCAACTCTTCTTGGATCTACAAAGACAAGTCCTCTGCCTACTGTCCACAGTCACTCTGAACTTCCTGATATATTTTCCTCGATCTTTTCTGACAAAGTCCGTAACATTCGCTCCAGACTGGATCAGGCTCCTTTCCAACCTGTACCTCCTGATCCCCAGTTCACTGGCACTCCTCTCCTTCCCTTTCAGCCAACAAATGACGAAGAAATCCGGAAAATTTTAAATGAAATGACCATAAAATCATGCGATCTCGATCCTGTGCCTGCTTCTCTTTTCACACAGTGCCTTCTGCAGTTGATACCAACTATCACAACAATAGTAAACTCATCTCTTCATTAAGGAATTTTTCCATCAGCCCTCAAAACTGCAAACATCACACCTCTAATCAATAAGCACCACCTCGACCCTAACATTCTGAAGAATTACAGGCCTACCTTTCATCTCCAAAGTCCTTGAAAAAGTTGTTCTGAAACAACTCAACATCCATCTTCATTCAACTAGTCTCCTTCCCGCATTTCAGTCTGCCTATCGCGTCACCCACAGCTCAGAAACCACCCTAGTCCACACGTCAAACATGCTTCTACATGCTTCTGACTCTGGGAAAATCTCTCTTCTCACTCTTGTCGACTTATCTGCAGCATTCGACACTATTGACCACTCTATTCTTCTTGCCCGTCTAAAAAAACGTTTGGTATTAAAGGGGCAGCCCTCACCTGGTTTAGTTCTTACCTCACAGACCGATTCCATACAGTTGCAATAAACAAGATTCAATCAATACCTGCCAAACTGGAATGTGGAGTCCCGCAGGGATCTGTTCTGGGCCCTGTTCTTTCCACTCTCTATACTGCTCCACTGCCACATATAATAAACCGTCACCTGATCAACCATCATTTCTACGCTGATGACCCTCAGATTCAAAGCAGTCATACTCCTGAAAATCTGCCTTCTCTCTTGACAAATATGTCACACTGCCTCCAAGATATTAAAAACTGGATGATACAAAACAAATAGAGCTAAACGCAGGTAAAACGGAAGCCATGATTCTAGGAACCAAACACTAACTCTTTTCCATCGCAACAGCTTCAATAGAGTTTGGCAATACGACAGTTCCTCTATCCACCACAGTCAAGTATCTTGGTGTTGTATCGACAACACGCTTTCTATGCAAACATTCATCACCCAGACCTGTCAGTCGTGCTACTATCAATTACGGCGTATCAGTGCAATTCGAAAGTACCTGTCCACTGATGCAACATCCAAACTTATCACACCTCTCATTCTTTCATGTCTGGACTATTGCAATTCTCTTTTGGCTGGTCTGCTAGCATCATCTATCCACTCCGCATTCAAAACTCTGCTGCTCGACTTGTTCTCAAAGAGAAAAAAATCTGAGCACATTACTCCTTTCTTGCAATCTCTCCACTGTTGCCTGTGCCACAGAGAGTAAAATACAAGATCAGTACCCTCAGTTACAAATATCTCCAGAAAACAGCACCTTCCTACCTCTGTGAATGTCTTCACTGTACACTCCTTCTCGTTCCCTCCGCTATACTGCAGATACCGTGTGCTTAGGACTACCTAGATTGAACTAGTTCACCGCTGACCGTCGCTTTCTCTGTTTCTGGTCCATCAATCTGGAATGACCTCCCTCTCTCCCTTCGCGAAAAGCCTACTCTACGACACTTTTAAATCCAGCCTCAAGACATACCTATTTCAACCTAAGTCTTCCCCCTACAGTTTCATCTCATAATTATCTGTCCTTGCTTCAATGGCCAAAGTTCCCATCACCCTGCTGAAGCATATAACCTGTGTGTGTGTGTGTGTGTGTGTGTGTGTGCGCGCGTGCGTGCGTGCGCGTGCGTTTGTGTGTATTTGAATTTGTTAAACTGTTAATCATTGTTGGTTGCATGTGTAGGAGTGGAACGGATGCAAGCGCTTTGATTTTTTTTTACAAGATATCATCATCATCATCAGTCCTGTGACCTTGGCGGTCGTGGAGGAGACACGAAAGACGATGCCGTGGTAAGCCTCCTCCATCCATCTCGGTCCTCGGCTCTGCGCAGTAGTGCCGAGTCATTCATCCTGGTCCATTCTCTGATGTTGTCCATCCATGACTTGTTCTGTCTTCCCCTCTTTCTGCCACCTTCGAGTGTTCCCTGCAGTACTGTTTTTGGCAGAGTGTTGTGGCGGGTGACGTGGCCGAACCATGTCAGCTTTTTCTTCTTGACGATGGTGAGAAGGGGTTCCTGTGGACCTGCCAGCCGTGTTATTTGGCTCTTGACAAATTCATTGGTCTTTCGTTCTCTCCAGGATATGCCCAGCAGTTTTCTATGGCATTTTGCTGTTTCAGCAGTCAATGTCCAGGTTTCACTTCCGTACAGCAGGATAGTCTGAATTAGGGCTTTGTAGAGCTTTAGTTTGATTGGGAAACTGATCTCTTTACTTTTCCATATGGTGGTGAGTTTTGTCATGGAAGATGTTGCCATGGCTAGTCTGACTTTGATTTCTGTCGTCGATCGCCCGTCCTTTGTGAGTGTAGCGCCAAGGTATTTAAAAGCGTCTACCTCCTCCAGTTGTTGGCCGTTCATGTAAATTTTAGCAGTGGCGTTGCTCGTGCTGTTCACAAGTACTTTACTTTTCTCCGAGCTCACCTCCATCCCATATGCTCCAGCTCTGTTCTCAAGTCTGGTCGTAAGATCTTGCAGCTCTGTGTTACTTCCGCCCATGAGGTCAATGTCATCGGCAAACCGTAAGTTGTTGAGGGGTCTGCCGCCAATGGAGATGGTAGGGTGGAAGTCATGGAGGGTCTCTCTCATAATGTTTTCCAAGAGCAGATTAAACAGGACTGGAGACTACAAGATATAGTGCTATATAAATTCCATTTATAATAATTATTATTATGATTAGTAACCAGTTACACAGATACACACACTCACACACACAAACAAACACATACACACCAACAAACACACACACAAACACACAAAACACATCACACACGCACGCACGCACACATACATACATGCACACAAACACAAAACACACACACACACATCTTTCCCCGAAAACATGTACAATCCTCCGCCATCACCC
>CM054148.1:22500-24732 GCA_028751875.1 Rapana venosa
GCTATAACCACTTGTGAATTTAACTGTAACGACATGTAAATTTAGCTATAAGCACTTGTGAATTTAACTGTAACAACTTGTAAATTTAGCTATAACCTCTTGTGAATGTAACTGTAACGACTTGTACATTTAGCTGTAACTACTTGTGAATTTAACTGTAACGACTTGTACAATTAGCATTAACCAATTTTGAATTTAACTGTAACCACTTGTGAATTTAGCTATAACCACATGTGAATTTAACTGTAACGACTTGTAAATTTAGCTATTACCACTTGTGAAATTAACTGTAAGGACTTGTACATTTAGCTATAACCTCTTGTGTATGTAACTGTAACGACATGTACATTTAGCTGCAACTACTTGTGAATGTAACTGTAACGACTTGTACATTTAGCATTAACCACTTGTAAATTTAACTGTGACGACTTGGGAATTTAGCATTAACCACTTGTGAATTTAACTGTAACGACATGTAAATTTAGCTATAACCACTTGTGAATTCAACTGTAACGACTTGTACATATACCTATTACCACTTGTGAATTTAACTGTAACGACTTGTACATTTAGCAATAACCACTTGTGTATGTAACTGCAACAACTTGTACATTTAGCTATAACCACTTGTGAATTTAACTGTAACGACTTGTACATTTAGCAATAACCACTTGTGAATGTAACTGTAACGACATGTAAGTTTAGCTATAACCACTTGTGAATGTAACTGTAACGACTTGTGAATTTAGCAATAACCACTTGTAAATTTAGCAAGAACCACTTGTAAATTAAGCAACAACCATACTTGTGAATTCAGCTGTAACGACTTGTCTAATTAATTGTAACGACTTGTAAATTTAGCTTATACCACATGTGAATTTTACTGTAACGACTTGTGAAGTTAGCAATAACCTCTTGTGAATTTTACTGTAACGACTTTTGAATTTAGCAACAACCTAACCCTAGGGTTACTAAGTCATCTCTGTGCTGACTGTCATTTTCAGGGCAGTTTTTCCCTGAAGTCATCACTGCTTTGATTCCACTTCCCGACAAATCCTTGAAAGAGGTTATGAACCCAGGTCTTCTGCGCAAGCGCATGAAGAGCACCTTCAGGGCACGCTGACCATTCATCATCCATTGATCCACCCTCTGCAGGCCAGCCAAGTCAGAGGTGGGGGGTAGGGGGGGTGGGGGGGGTAGGGAAGGGGGTAGGGGGGGGGGTGGAGGTACTGCACACACATCGCGCAACCTGGTCATGGATGGGCTCCGCCATGCTCAACTTGCCTACGACACACTTCACTTCAATGCTTGAACACTTCACTTCAATGCCTGAACACTTTAATTCAATGCCTGAACACTTCAATTCAATGTAGTTTAATGCCTGAACACTTCAATTCAATGCCTGAACACTTTAATTCAATGCCTGAACACTTTAATTCATGCCTGAACACTTCAATTCAATGCCTGAACACTTCACTTCAATGCCTGAACACTTCACTTCAATGCCTGAACACTTCACTTCAACACCTGAACACTTCAATTCAATGCCTAAACACTTCAATTCAATGCCTGAATACTTCAATTCAATGTAGTTTAATGCCTGAACACTTCACTTCAATGCCTGAACACTTCACTTCAATGCCTGAACACTTCACTTCAATGCCTGAACACTTCACTTCAATGCCTGAACACTTCACTTCAATGCCCGAACACTTCACTTCAATGCCCGAACACTTCACTTCAATGCTGTTTTCCTATCGACCCTTCAAGGAGTTTAGTCATTTAAGAAAAAAAAAGTCAACCTTAGTCAATAATTCAAAACCCTTAAAATTATTTCTCTACCTTTAAGAGATTACACCCCACAAATTGGTAAAAGATGGTGTCGTATTTTCATTGACTTACAGATCATTTCCTAAACAAGCTTACGATAACCGGGCCAAAGGCTTGCCTTTGTATCAGGACTGTGTGTTTGTGTTTGGGCAGGGAGGGGTCGGGGGTCACAGGGGATACGCACATCTCTGCTGTCGACGAACTTGGTCATGAGCACTTGCAGAGGGGTGAGCCAGAAGTGGTCGGCCAGAGCGAAGATGTCGCCGTCATTGGAATGCTCCATCACCCGACAGAACTGCCGGCTCTCCGTGGGGCTGATGTGCACTGTAACAACAATAACATTTGATATGCACTGTAACAACAACAATATCTGATTTGCACTGTAACAACAACAAAACACAC
>CM054148.1:25232-73970 GCA_028751875.1 Rapana venosa
CAGCCACTAGACATTTTCTGCTGAAGATGCTGCAGTCTTTCTTAGTGCACAGGCTTTCCATAAGAAGAGAGAGAAGAGAGAGAGAGAGAGAGAGAGAAGAGAGAGAGAGAGAGAGAGAGAGAGAGAGAGAGAGAGAAGAGAGAGAGAGAAGAGAGAGAGAGAGAAGAGAGAGAGAGTGAGAGGTAAAGAAAAGAGAAGCACGGAAAAGAGAAGTACGGAAAAGAGAAGCACGGAAAAGAGAACAAAAGGAGACAAATGTGATGAATGCGCCCAACAAAAACAAATAAAACTCAAAGAAACAAACAAAACAAAAAGAAAAGAAGCAAGGGAGTGGTGGCGTAGTGGTCAGAGCGTTGAGCTCGCCACTGGTCGTGCCTGGTTCAAGCCTCAACCCCCCATCCTCCTTTCAGGGAAAGGTTTCCTCGGCAGTCAGGCTGACGTCAGCGCCAACTCCACTCCCCAAAGTTCTCCCGATGAGTCTCATAGTCTAAGGTCCCGTGTATAAACGTACACAGAACATTGTGTACACATGTTAAAACCCGTTATGCCTTTGGGGAGAGTAGGCCACTGCAGGAACGAGAAGCCTTTGTTTTAACGCATGCGCGCTGACGTGGTGTTTAGACATCATCCCTAAAGTCGAAATAACTGCCCGCTGCCTTGATGCTGGGCCAAGGGTGGCACACACACATTCTGATCAGTAGTGAACCTTGGAATCTATCTAGTCCAGGATTTAAAAAAAATAAAGTAAAATGAAAGAAAACCGAAAAGAAAAGAAACCGAAAGAAACATAACAAAACAAGCGAAACGAAACGAAACGAAAATACATCAAAACAAAAAGACAAAGAAAAAAACAAGTAAAGAAAAAGAAAAGAAAAGAAAATTACACGAAAAAGAAAGAAAAGAAAATACAAGTAAACAAAAAGAAAAGAAAAAGAAAGGAAAAGAAAGGAGATAAAAAGAAAGTGAAAGACAGGAAAGGCAAGGCAAGGCAAGGTAAGGCAAGGCAAGGCAAGACAAGGCAAGACAAGACAAGGCAAGGCAAGGCAAGACAAGGCAAGACAAGACAAGGCAAGGCAAGGCAAGGCAAGGCAAGGCAAGACAAGGCAAGGCAAGGCAAGGCAAGGCAAGGCAAGACAAGGCAAGGCCAGGCAAGGCAAGGCAAGGCAAGACAAGGCAAGGCAAGGCAAGGCAAGACAAGGCAAGGCAAGACAAGGCAAGGCAAGGCAAGACTGACTGGTCTCTTCCACAGTGACGTCCAGAGTGTTCCAGTCATACAGTACAGTGACGTCATCTCTCAGGGGGATGGAGATGACCAGCTTTTCCTGCTTGCTGGGCATGTCTGCATAATCCTTGATGACGTAGGTCCTGTTTTTGACGTCATCCTTCCACTCGATCACTGCCTGCCACACCTGCCCCAAGGAAGCAGCTGGCACTGGCAGTGGCACTGCAAGAGAGAAAGAAAGAAGTACAACTAATAATAATGATAATAATAATAACAATAATATAATAATAATAATAATAATAATAATAATAATAATAATAATAATAATAATAATAATAATACATTGAATTTATATAGCGCCATATCTTGAAAAAAACGAACCAAAGCGCTTTTATTCATCTCACTCGTTCACATGCAGCCAGCTACAATTAATAGTTTTTACAAATTCAAATGTATGCACACACGCACGCGCGCAGGAAGAGACACACACACACACACACACACACACACACACACACACACACACACACACACACACACACACAAAGGTTATACACTCCCGCAGGGTGATGGGGTTTTGGCTGTTGAGGGCAGAGACAGAAATGAGATGGAACAAGAGGGGAGAATCTTAGGTTTGAAATAAATGTGTCTTGAGGCTGAATTTACAAGGGTCATAAGAAGACTTTTGGCGAAGGGAGAGAGGGAGGTCATTCCAGATCGATGGACCAGAAACAGAGAAAGAGTGATGGCCAATGGTAGACTGGTTGAACCTAGGTATACTTAAGCACAATGTATCTGCAGCAGAGCGGAGGGAACGAGAAGTACACAGGTAGACATTCACAGAGGTAGGCGGGTGTTGTTTTGTGGAGACATTTGTAACAAAGGGTACTGATCTTATAGTTTACTCTCTGTGGCACAGGCAACCAGTGGAGAGATCGCAGGAGAGGAGTAATGTGCTCAGAATTTTTCTTTGTGATGACTAGTGGAGCTGCAGAGTTTTGTATACGTTAAAGAGAATGGATAGATGATGCTGGCAGACCAGCCAGAAGAGAATTGCAATAGTCCAGACATGAGAGAACAAGAGACGTGGCTAGTTTGGATGTTGCATCAGTGGACAGGTAGGCCTACTTTCGAACTGCACTGATGCGCGTAATTGACAGTAGCAGGACTGGCAGGTTTGGGTGATGAATGTTTGCATGGAGAGTGTGTTGTCGATAACGACTCCAAGATATTTCACAGCAGTGGATAGAGGGACAGACATATTGCCGAATTCTTTTGAAGCTGTTGTGATGGAAGAGAGTTTGTGTTTGGACCCTACAAGCATGCTTCAGTTTTATCTGCATTTAACTGTAACTTGTTCTGTATCATCCAATTTTGGAAATCTTGAAGGCAGTAGGACATATTAATCAAGAGAGAAAAGCAGATTTTCAGGAGTATCACTAATACGAATCTGAGAGTAATCTGCATAAAATTGATGGTTGATATGATGACGATTTATTATATGTGAAAGAGGAGCAGTGTAGAAAGTGAAAAGAACAGGGCCGAGAACTGACCCCCGTGGGACTCCACATTCCAGTTTGGCAGGTGTTGATTGAATCTTGTTTACTGCAACTGTGTGGAATCGGCCTGTAAGGTATGAACTGAACCAGGTGAGGGCTGTACCATTAGTACCAACCGTTTTTAAAGAGACGGGAGAGAAGAATTGTGTGGTCTATAGTGTCGAAGGCTGCAGATAAGTCGAGAAGAGTGAGAAGAGAGATTTTTCCTGAGTCAGCCGCGTGTAGAAGCGTGTTTAAGGTGTGGACTAGGGTGGCTTCGGTGCTGTGGTTGACGCGATAGGCAGACTGAAAAGGGGAAAGAAGACTATTTGAGTGAAGATGGCTGTTGAGTTGTTTAAGAACAATTTTTTTCAAGGACTCAAGAGATGAACGGTAGGCTGGATACAGGGCCTATAATTCTTCAGAGTGTTAGGATCGAGGTCGTGCTTTTTGAGTAGAGGTGTAACTACTGCAGTTTTGAGAGCTGCTGGAAAAATTCCTAAAAGAAGAGATGAGTTTACTATCTTTATGATAGTGGGTATAAGCTGTGGAAATCACTGGGTGAAAAGAGAAGCAGGTATAGGATCAAGATCGCATGATTTTATTGTCATTTCTTTCAGAATTGTCTTGATTTCTTTCTCTTGGTTTGTTTCTTGTTTTTATTGTGTGGATGTATGGGTATTAAATTTATTTCATTATCATGACATATAATTTGAAACGAGTATAATCTAAAATGAGTGTTGATGGGATCGCATACTGTTTTGGGGGTTTTATAAAATTGGGGAATTATCTTTAAATACACCACAACACACTCTTTCTCTGTCTTTTCTCTCTCCCCTTTTTATCGTCTCGCTTATAGCCCATGTTTTCCTATAAAGGGATTCATATTTTTATTTTTCAATATTTTTTGGGGACTTGCCTTTTTACTTAATTTTTTAAATGGTGCCCTTTTTCAATTTTTTTTTAAAATTATTTTGTAAAAAAGTATGTGTACCTTTTTCACAATGTGTAGATGTTTTCTTTATGATTATTAATTTTGGGGGTTGTGTTTTTTTTCTTGGCTTTGGTTTTGTCTTTTTCTTTTTGGGTTGTTGTTTGTCGGGTTTTTCCTTTTTATCATTTTTTTTTTTTTTGGGTTTTTTTCCTTCTCTTTTTTTTGTTTGTTTTTTTAGGATTTTTTTTTAAATTGCTTCGGGGGGGGGGGGGGAAGGGTTTTTGGGGTTGGGGGGGGGGGGGGAGTTTGTTTTAAAAAGGGTTTTTTTTCCCCTTTTTTTTATTGCGAAAGATGTAAAAGGGTTTTGGGGTTTTATTTTTTAAAAAAGATGAAACCCCCTAAGGGGGGGGATGGATGTAAAAAAGCAATGTGTGCTTTTTCTTTAATCCTCGAAATAAAAAATTTTTCATTGCCCTTGTCTTGTCTTGTCTCTCTTTTTTATGAAAGAAAATGAGAGGAATGCCGTGAATTGAGGATCAGGAGGCATGGGTAAAAAAAGTCTGATCCAATTTTGGGATCGAATGTTGCGGTTTTTTATCAAAAGAAAAAAGGGAAAATTTATAGCAGGAATTCAATAATGAAAAATAAAAATAAAAAAATTATAAAGGGAAATTTTAATAGCGCTATGCCCTTGAGAGACAAATCAAAGCGTTTTTGCACTCAAATCATTTTCCCACAGTCATCCCAACCAGTAACAAGTAAATTTCCCTCAAGTCCAAAATGTGCACGCGGCACCGCGCGCGCCCCACACACACACCACAAACAACACACACACCCAAAACACACACGCGCGCGCGCGCGCACAACTAAAGCCAGGGAAGAGGATAGATATCACGAGGGATTTGTAGAGGGGGTTTTTTGGTGCAGAAAACTGATGTTGTTCTTTCGTTTACCTCTCGGTCCCCGGCTAGAGCAATGTTGCTGTTGCAAATGCGAAACTTTCACTTCATTGTTTGATGTGCCATCTTTTTGTTGGTTGGGCCCCAAAATATTTGAATTGGCTCCCCCCTTTCCCGTTTTTTCTCCATTCCTATTTATTTTTCTGTTGGGCCCTTACTTGCACTTTTGACCCTGATCTTTGATTTCTCTGTACTGACCCTTTATGGCCCCTATGCCCCTCGCTCGATCGTAAATAAAACTTGGGGTTTTTAGTTTTTGGGTTTTCTGCCGCCCATGAGGTCAATGCCTCTGCAAATCTTAGGTTTTTCAAAGGGGGCTTCCCCCCAATGGAGATGGAAGTGTGGTGGTTTTGCAGTGTTTTCCCCCGTCATATTTTTTTCGAGGAAGAGGTTGAAGATTTTAAAGGGGAGAGAAGGCCCGCCCCCCGACGGACCCCCAACCCTGGTCTTGAAAAAATCGCCCCTGTGATTGTTCATGAAAACTGCACTTTTTCATTCTCGTTCAGTGTTTTATGACCCTTTAAAGAGGCAGTTTTCAATTTTTAAGGCCCCGAAACTTGCCGAGGCCCCTCATGCCCCCACCCGGGCCAAAAGGCCCCTTTTTTAAGTTTTGAAATTGTGATACAAGTCTTTTTTGTGTTGGAGAGTTTTCTATCGAATTTCAGATTGAAAATTTGGGTTTTATTGTACGCGTTTTTGGGCTAAAGCCGGCTTGTTCTTCTGCCAGGGGGTTTTTTCCCCCTTTGGGTTTTTTTAGTCGTTGGGACTACCCCCAGCATGATCTTTTCTAGGATGGCTTTTGAGATGATGGTTTTTGTAGTTCTGGGATTGCTTTAGGTTCCTTTCTTGGTTTGGGGGGTTACAAGAACTGGGGCCAAATTTTTCTGGCATTCCTTTTGGGGTCGGAACTTCTGACAAAATTCTGTGAATCGCCTTGCTGTTTCATTTCCCCCCATTTTTTTTTTTAGTTCAGCTGGGGTTTTTATGGTTTCCCGGGGGCTTCCCCTTCTCAATTTTTTTAATGCTGTTTTCTACTTTTACACCCAGATTGGGGGTCCCTTTTTCTTGGGGTTCAGGGGGTTTTTCCGGAAAAATATTTGGTATCTAGGGGGGGAGTGGGAAATTTCCCCCTCCCTCACAGTATTCCGTTTTAGCGTTGGGGGATGGCCCTTGCTTTCCCTTAAAAGATTTCCTTCCTGCTTTAATTTAAAGAGGCTTTTTAAATGTGTGGTTTTAGTTTTGGGTTTTAAAGGGGGCGTAAAGTTTTTTCTGTTTTTCCCCTTTGGGCCCTTTCCAAAATTCCATGGTGGATTGTTCCCTTTACCCACGCTTTTTTGGCTTTTGTCAAACTTTTTCCCCCACTTTTTCCCGTGGCTAATTTCCCGTATTTGTTGTTGGGTTCTTTTCTTGTGAAATTTTGTTTTCCCTTAAACTCTCCCTTCCCTTTTTTCGCAGAGGCAAGAACCTCATTTGTCACCCAGGGGTTTCTTTGTTAGCTTCTTCCTTTAAAGTTTCTTTGCTGTGTCAATAAACACTTTTGATGTTGTTGGCTAATTTTGTCCCCCAAACAAATTTTCGATGGGCCTTTTGAGTGCGGCGAACTTTCCTCCAATTTGGGTGAAAAATCTAACCCCCCGTTGAGTCGTTTTTAAAGGGTTTTTCCCAAACAAATCTTTTTCGTGGGTTTTTTGGTGTTGTTTTGCTTTCAGGGTTTTTGCTTGATGGGTTTGGGAAGTACAAAATCGTGGGCCCCTGCCAAAAGTCCGCTCCTGGGAAAGTTCTTTTGTTTGCCTTGGGTTTAGTGGTTTTTAATCTTTTTTTTGGGGGACAGGGTGTAGTCAATTTGGGGTTTTTGAATCAAAACCATTTGGTGAGTGCCAGGTTTATGTTCTAGGGGCTTGTGGGGGGGAGTGTGTTAGCCGGGGTTGTTTGTGGGTTTTTTTCGAAATTCCCCGCGCCCCTGTCCACTTTGTTTGTTTTTCCTATTCCAAAGCGTCCCGTGGGGCCTGCCCAGGTTTTCATTGGGGTCAAAGGGGCCCCCCTTTTGCTTTTAGTCGGGCCCTTCCCCCAATAAGAATGTCTTTTTTGGGTCGTTTTTTGGGGAAAAAAAATTTTTTTAAGTTGTTTATGGGAATTCTTTTCTGGGATTCTTCGGGGAGTTAGATTTGAAGTACACTTGGGGTGCTGTACTGTAACCGGGAAAAATAGTTTTACTTTTAATGTAAAGTATGTACTGTAATGTAATGTACTGTAATGTAGTGACTGGGACTGGGAAAAGTAGTGTAAATGTTAAAGTTTGTGTAAGTACTGTAATGTGGGTCTGTAAAAGTAGTGTGCTGTAAGGGGGAAAGTAGTGTACTGTAAAAATTTTAGGTACTGTAAAAGTAATTAAAGTACTTTGTAGTGAAAATGTAATGGAGTTAAGGGGGAAAATGTACTGTAAATTTTGGGGTACTGTCCCGTAATGTATGTACTGTATGAAAAAAACTGGGAAATTTTACTGTAATGTAGTGTTCAATGGCCCCGTGTAAAGTAGGGGTACTATAAAGGGGAGTGTGCTTTAGGTGTAAAAGTCTGTGTACTGTAAGGTAAATGTAAAATGTTTGGGTACTACAGGGGTAGTGTATTTTTACTGTAATGGAGTTTTTTGTAGTGTTTGTTTAGTGTCTTAATGTAAATGTGGGGTTTTTTTTTGTGAAATGTAGTGTAGGTAAATGGTACTGTGGGGACTGTAGTGTAGTTGTTCTTAGGGGTTTCTGTACTGTTGTAGGGTATGTAGTGTACTGTAGTATAGTTAAATGTTCCGTCGGGTTAAATTTAGTGTATGGAAATGTAGGGGGAGTGTGTGTTTTGTGTTTTTCGTAGTGGGGGGTAGTTCATGTATGTGGTTTTACGTGATGTTTCTGTAGTGTCTTTTAAATGTAGTGTATTTACGTACTGTATGTAGTGTAGTGTATTTTTTACAGAAGGTTTGTGTACTTAGTTTTAGTGTACTGGGGTTTTTGGGTTTTCAGTGTTAAAGTAGTGTAATTTTAAATTGGGAATGTAAATGTCTTGTAGTGTACTTTTTACGTGGTGTACTGTAATGCACTGTACTCTGTAATGGGAGTCAGTGTTTTGCGGTGTAGTGTAAAAGATGTAGGGTATGTAGTGTAGGGTTTCTGTTTTGTAAATGTAGTATACTGTAACTGTAGGTCGTGTTTAAAGTAAATGTAGGGGTACTGTAGTGTACTTTGGAAATGGGCGTGTAATGTAGTTTAGGGTTTCTGTAGTTTACTGCAGTGTAGGGTGTAATGGGAGTGTAATTTTTATTGTGTATGTAAAAGTACTTTGGGGGGTGTGGGACTGTAGTGTGTGTACCCTATTTTCATTTTAGTGTTTCGGGGTTTTTTATTTTTTCTTTTTATTTCGGAGGATAAATTGGGAAAAACACTCAATGTGGGTTTTTTTTATCCAGGGCCCCCCTGTGTATTTAGTTTTGTTTTAATTTTTTTAATCCTTTTCCCCCCAGGGAACATTTTGGTCTTTTCTACCGAAAAGCGTAACGGGGGTTTTAAAAGTTTTGCGCAAAATGTTTTTGCGTGGGTTTTGGGACCGGGGGCTCGGGTTTTTTAGTTCATCCGAAGGGCTTTTGGGGAGGGGTTTGGGGTCGGGACTTATGTTTAACCCCGGGAAAAATTTTTTTGAAAGGGGAAACGAACCCGGGCAAAAATCACAAAAAAAATCCTGTAAACCAAACCCCCAACTATCCGTTTCCCCCCCGGCCAGTTCTGTTTGGGAATTAGGTACTGAAGCCTACGTTAGTGTAGGTTTTTACTGGGGTTTTTAGTTAAAAGTTTTCCCGGGGGGTGTTACTGTAAAGGGGATGCAAACGTACTTGGTTTAAGCGTGTAGTGTACTGTATTTCCGGGTTTTTTAAAACGGGATTTTTGCTGAAGTGTAGTGTACTGTAGTGCAGTTCAAGGGGTAAATATGTGAATGCAGTGTAGGGGTTTTTTGTTTTTTTTTATTAGTTTCTGTGGTTACTGTGTGAAATGCAGGTACCATGGGTTACTGCAGTGTAAATGTACTGTACTGCAGGGTTTTTTTTTTTTTTTTTAAAAAGAGTTTTTGTGAAATGTAAATGTACTGTTGGCATGCAGTGTAAATAAGTGTACTGCAGGGTTTTTTTTTTAAATGTAGTTTTAGTAAAAAGTACTTTTTTTGGGGGGGTTTCCGGGAGTCAGGGGCAGCGTATAAGTGACTGCAGGGGTGTGAAATGTAATTTTGGGGTTTTTTTAAAAAAAGCAGGTGCTGAAGTGTAGTGTCCGTAGGCCGTGCAGTGTACTATAGTTTCCTGCAGTGTAAATGTACTTTTAGTGGGGGGCATTTTACTAAGTGTAATGCGGGGTAAGGGACTGTACTTGGGTTTTTTTTAAAAAAAAAAAAAACAGCCGTGTGGTTTGTGGGGGGTACCCTCTGTACTGTAGTTTACCCTTGTTGTTTCTGCAGTAAACTAAACTGTACCGACTGTAAAGTACTTTGTGCACTGTAGTTTTTTTAATGTAGTGTACGATGTACCTTTAATGTAGTTTTAGTGTACTCCCGGGTTAGTGGGCGCAGTGTTTGTGAACTCTTGTGTACTGTATGTACAGTAGTGGGGTTAAGTGTTGTTAAACCGTAGTTGGAAAAGTAGGTAGTGTTTCTGTAGTGTACCGAAATGTAAATCCCCTGTAGTGTACTGAAATTTTTGGGGGAACTCTTGTGTACTGTAGGTACTGTTGTTGAAACCCTAAGTGTTCCGTTTGTGTATTTAGTGTAGTGAAACCGTAAGGGGTTGTATGTACCGGAAGGGGGTAGTATGGGACGGGATAGCTTTTGTCCTTTCCCCAGCCAAATTTAAGGGACGTCGAGCGTGGTTTTCCAGTTGGATGGGTGACCCTTTGCCGCCCTTGGGTTTAGTAAAATTCCCCCCGTTCAACCCGCTGTAAATTTTGGGGGACCTGCCTTTTAGGGGCAGGGAAGGGGGGAAAAAGCGAGGAAGGGAGGGTGGGGCCCCCCTTTAAAATGCTGGCCCCCGAAATTAGGTTTTCTTACGCCCCGCTCCCCACGACCTTATAGGTTAAGGGAATTTTCCCTTTTCCCTTTTCCTTTACCGTAGTGTAGTTTAGTGTAGTGTACCGCAGTGTAGTTTAAATGTAGTTTTACCCTGTGTACCGTAGTGTTTAAAATTTTTTTGTAGTGTAGTAAATACTTCACTGTAGTGGTAGTGTTTCTCTACTGTAGGTGGGTGCTGTGGGAGTGAACTCTTGTGTACTGTTTGGTAAACCCTAATGTAGGTTTTGGGTAGTGTACCCTATTTTAAATTTATGTAGTGGGCCTTTTTAGTTTAGTGTAGTGTAAACCCTAGGTTTTTCATGTAGTGGGGAGTGTACTTACTGTAGTGTATGGATGTACTGTACTGTAAATGGGGATGTTTCTCTAGTGTACTTTTCTTTTCCCGTTTTCTGTACTGTAGTGTAGTGGGACTCTAGTGTTAAGGGCATGTCCTTTACTGTAAATGTAGTGGGAGTGTAACCCCTAGTGTTGGGGGCATGTCCTGTACTGTATGTAAGGGGGGGGGGGGGGGGGGGGAGGTCTTTAGTGTACGGGCCCCGTCCCGTAATTTACTGTAGGTGGTAAATTTTAGTGTTTTTGTCCCTGTTCCCGGTACTGTACTTAGTGAAATGAAAATTTAGTGGGACTGTCCCTGTCCCGTATGACGGTTTGGGGTACTCTAGGTAGGGGTAGTATATTTTAAATGTGTGTACTGTAAGGTTTTGTTTTTTTTGTGTGCTTTAAGTGTACAGTTTTTGTGGTTTCTGTATGCACTGTTTTGGGATGTACTTTACTGTTTTTTGGGGATTTGCTGTTTTTCGAAATTTCGTTTTTAATGTTTTGTATTGTTTTAATTGTAATTTGTGTATTGTTTTTTTTTTGTACTCTATTGTTAATTTGACTTTTTTGCCTTGATTGCTATGTATTGTAAAAAATTTTTATGATTGTGGGGTGCATTGCGTTTGGGCTGTGCATTTTCAGGTGTTGTTTTGTGTTGTGCAGTTTTGTTGGGGTTTTTGTTTCAGTGTTTTGTTGGTTGTTTCAGTGGTTTTGGTTGTTGCCCGGGGTTTTGTTGTGTTGGCAGTGTTTTTGTTGTTTTGTGCGTGTTTTTTTTTGTGTTTTGCAAATTTGTGTTGTGCCCGTGGGTTTTGTTGGCATTTTTTGTGTTGTGTTTTGCAGTGTTTGCCCCCCCCCCCCCCCCCCCGTGAGTGGCCCGTTTTTGCGGTTTTGGGGTGCAGTTGGGTTTTGTTGGGGTTGGGGCAGTGGGTTTTGTTGTGTTTGGGGGGTGGTTTTCGTTTTTTGGGTTTGCAGGGTTTTTTTTGTTTTGTTGTGCAGTTTTTGGTTTTGTTGTGCAGTGTTGTTTTTTTTGTAGGGGCAAGGGGTTGTGGGTTTTGTTTGTGCAGGTTTTTGTTTGTTGTGCAGTGTTTTGTTGTGTTGGGGTGTTTGCCTGGGTTTTGTTGTATACTTATTTCAGGCCCGGGGAAAGTCCCTTTCGTTTTTTAAAAAAGGGGCCCCTTTCCCTTGGGGGACAGTTCTCACCACAAGAGCAGCGAACCCTTTCCCCTTTTTAAAACACTGAACGAAGCTTTTGTAAGATCACGGGCACCCTCCCTTTTTTCAAATCAGAACGAAAACTATAGTAAGATCGCGACACATTTCTTTGTCAAATCACTGAACAAAACTATTAGTTAAAATAAGACACAAAAACTTTGGTTTAAAACACTTTAACCCAAGCTATGAAAGTCAACGAAAAAAGCTTTGTCAAATCACTGAAAAAGTTTTAGGAATTTGTGAATCAACGGACATGGTAATTTGTGGGTTTTACGACAAGCTTTTTCAATCACTGAAAGAAGCTTTGAATAGTAAAATCAAAGGCACAAATTTTGGTTTTTGGGGGGGGGGGAAGCGAAACCTGCTTTAAGGTCCAGAATCCCGGAAAAAAGGGTATAGTAAGATTTAACGACAAATGGGTTTGTCAATCACTGAACCCAATATAGGGGAGATCAACGGACCTAGTAAGTTTTGGGAACAAGACACATGTTTTTCAAATCAATGGAAAAGAAGGGTAAAATTTAAATCGCGACACTTTTTGGCCAAAACCTGAACGGGGAAACTTAGTAGTCAACCCCGGGACATAAATAGTGGGGTCAGGGCACCTTTTCTTGGGGCCCAAAACCCCGAATAAAGTATAGTGAGATCCCCGGGACAAAATGCTTTGGGCCCAAAAACACTGAACGAAGCTATGTAAGAAAAAAACGACACATTCTTTTTCCAAATCAAATGAATAAATTATAGTATAAAGTGGTTTCAACCCCCACCAAAGGGTAAGGTAAGGTAATGGAAATTGGGAAAAATTCCGGGCCTTAGGTTCCAGGGGGGGTTTTTTTTGGGTTTTTAAACCCCAGGGGGCCAAAGATGATATTGTTTTTTCTTTTTGTTTAACCCGTAATCAAAAACCCTGAAAGGTATTACCTAGCGTTTTTGGTGAGGGAAAGCCGGGAAAAACATGAAACCCCCAACAACAACGACGACGCGACGTCGACCCGGGGACTAGTTTAATAACAACGATGTTGAAATCGAGCACTTTTGCCTGTTGTTTTTTTTTCGTTTCTTTCTTTCTTTCCTTGAATTGAATGGGCTGAACGCAGCACAAGACAAAAGCTGCCACGACCATTTCTTTCTTTCTTTCTTTCTTTTATACTACTTTAAGTCACGAGATTTCTCTGCGTGAAATTCGGGCTGCTCTCCTCGGGGAGAGCGCGTCGCCACAAGAGCAGCGCCACCCTTTTTTGTGTTTTTGTCTGCAGCTGTATTTGTTTCCCTATCAGAGTGGCTTTTTTCTAAGAATTGTGCCAGGGTCAACTCTCTTGTTACCGTGGGTTCTTTTACGTGCGCTGAAAATTTTGTGTAACACACGGGACCCCGGTTTGTCCTCTCATCTGAAAGACTAGCGCCCAGCCACCACTCATGATCTAATGGATGGGAGAAAAGTTTCGGACCCAAACGGGATTCGAACCCCCGCACACTTCCGACCCGGACTTTCCGCTTTCTAGACAGGCGGGTTACCTCTAGACCACCGATCCACCATGACCTTAACCTCATCATGTAGCAGCTTGGAGTGGCACAGCCAATGCTTGTCTATAGGCAGCGAGAGGGAACCTCCCAAAGTCAGCGCTGCAGAAATGCAGTTCCGCGCTGATAATGCTGCTGGTCTTTTTCCCCTTCTCCATAGTCATCATGTCTTTAAAAACCCAAACCAAAACCCATTGCTCTCTCTCTCATACACATATGCACACAACACCACACACACACACACACACACACACACACACACACTCACACACACACACACACACACACACACACACACACACACACCACACTTAACTTTCCATTTAATCTCCAGCCAATGACAACCTTTGACGTATTAGAAAGCATAAAAATGCAAACGAATTCTAGAACACGTGATCTAGACAAGTTAGATGCTCGAATTATAAAACTCGCTAGTCCGGTTATTGTTGAAACACTGACATATCTATACAACTTGTGTATTGAGAAAAGGTGTTTTCCCCTCAAGTTTAAAAAGGCAAAAGTTACACCTGTCCATAAATCAGGTGACTGCTCTTCTCCTTCAAATTACAGGCCAATTTTAATTCTCTCTGTACTATCTAAACCCATTGAAAAACACATACAAACATCCGTAAATTCTTACTTTATAAAAAACAATCTATTGCACGAGGATCAATCAGGGTTTCGTAAAAACTATTCCTGTCACACTGCTCTAACTCATCTCACTGACAGTCTCCTACGCAATATAAATTACAATAAGTTTACTGGCCTCCTTTTTGTTGACTTTGAAAAAGCATTTGATGTGATCAACCACTCTTTGTTATTGCGTAAATTACAATTGTACAAACTGCCACCTGAAGTTATCCAACTACTAGAAAATTTTCTATCTAATAGGCAGCAGCTTGTATCTGTAAATAACCAAGCATCAGAACTACTATCCATTAGACATGGGGTACCACAAGGCTCAGTATTGGGACCACTCTTGTTTTCAGTCTATGTAAATGATTTACCCTGTTTTATTAAATGTAACTGTGAAATGTTTGCTGACGATACCACTCTCTTTTGTAGTGATTCAGACTCCAGCAGATTAACTAGCAAACTTCAATACAGTATTGACAGATTGATTATTTGGACTCAATTAAACCACATGACCTTAAATGCACAAAAAACAAAGTGTATGTACGTATCAGCAAGACAGAAAAGGCAAAAAGTGAATGATAGGTTTCAACCTCTGTTGTTGGATAACGGAATAGTTGAAGAAGTTGACTAACATAAAATATTAGGTGTTACCATTGACAAACATATGACTTGGACTGATCACATAATGTCACTAGGTAAACGCCTAGCTCACAAGCTACTTCAATTATCCAAAATAAAACACTTTCTAAATAATCATTCTCGAAAACTATTTTTTTGCGGTCAATTCTACCAATCATTGACTATGTGTCAACTATTGGGATACCTGCAGTGGAACGAACTTGAAATTCATTCATCGTTTATATAAAAGAGCAGTAAAACTTGTATTGTTAAAAACAAGCACCCTGACAATTGAGGATTATAAGCAAATAAATGTCCTGACATTTCGAGTCCGACTTTTATTCAATAAAGCTGTGTTTATGCAAAAAGTTGTTAATCAAAATGCACCTCACAAGATTACCAAAGCTTTCAAAGTTAACCAACATAGACACAACCATTTGCTAACATTTCCAAGACCCAGAAATAACCTATATAAATCGAGCCTCTTGTATTCAGGCAGTGACCTATGGAATAAACTCCCCAAAAATTTGAAATGTATTAAAAGCAAAAATCAGTGTAAAACACATCTAAAAAGATATTTCATGAATAAAAGTACAGGACACGACTTGTAAACTTAAGAGAGTGATTTAAGTGTCACTGACGTTATTCTTGTCATTAAAATCAGATATGACCCAAGTTGTCATATTCATATAGAGTACATGTGTAAGCATTGATCTATATATGGGTTGATATGATATCAACCCCAGCACGCTTTGAATCTTGTGTGTGTGTGTGTGTGTGTGTGTGTGTGTGTGTGTGTGTGTGTGTGTGTGTGTGCATGTGTACAAGTGTGTGAGTGCGTGTGTGTTGTGTAATTGGTTCGGTTTTGGTTTTTTACTTTCTTGCTGTTTTGGCCTTTTTACGTTCTTTTATGTTACACAAAAATATGCTGATTTATTTAGTTTTGTCGCTGTTAGTTTTCTGTTTCATTGTATTAGATGAGCTAAATTGTTATTGCTGACGTTAGTACTGCTGGGTGGGTTTACATTGCCTGAATTTATTCTTTGATCGAAGGATTAACGTTGTTCTGCCTCAAATCAAAAAGCACATGTACATGCGTGTATATGACCAGGGGAAAGGGAGGGAATGGATGTCTTTGTTATACTTCTTTGCTCTGAATCCAATAGCAGTTGGTTATTCTTGTTTTCCTTATATATGAGTATATTATGTGGTGAAGGGGATATGGGTGAGGATGTGTATGTGTATGTAAGTGTTTAAATGATACATCAGTTTCCTCTGTTTATATCCATTTGGTTGTTGTTGTTGTTATTGTTGGTAGTGGTGGGGGTGGGGTTCTGGTTTATTTTGAAAAAATCAATAATTTGTCCTGCCAAAAAAAATCACCCCAAATTTTTTAAACTATAACAGTACTCTCACTCCAAAGAATGAATTTTTTGAACGAATCGTTCCAAAAGGTTCTTTTCCTACTTCTTATATCTAATCCCTTCATTTTGATAAAAAGCCAACAAAAAGCAAAAATGTTCAAACCTTCGCAAAATGTTTTTCCCACCAAAAAAAACACCCCTTTGTTCTTTAACTTTTCTTTAACTTCTTTTCCCTTTAAATCCCTTTTCGCCCCATCTATTAGCCCAAAACCCTCAATAATTTGTCCTGGGTTTTTCTCTGGAAAATGATTTTTTACCCGGGACACGTTTGTTTGTTTTTCAAAAAGCCATATCACTCAAAGCTCAACTCCCAGGGTTCTCCCAAATTTCTGTCCCCCATCCTTTCCCCCTTTACAAAAAATGCTCACGGGCTTGATTTATACCGTTAATAAAATATTCGAACTCTGCCGGGAAATTCTGTCAATTCCATATCTGTATTTTAAAAAAATTTGGGGAGTTCCCCCCGGGCAACAGAACTGTCTTGCCCTTATGTTAAAAGAAAAAATTTGATTGATTTTCGCAGGGGACCCCAGCCCATCCCAAATTTTTACTTGGGGTGTAAAGGTAAGCGTGAACCAATCAAATATTAGGTTTTTTGTGATAACTAACTTTGGCTATAAGATCTGTAAAAAAAAAATGCCACCCGCTTTTTTTTCCTTCAAAAATCGGGGGTTTAAAAAATTAAAATTTTTAAAAAATTTTCTACCGATGCTTTATTTTCCTTTCATTTTCCTTGGTTTTTGGTAGGGGGGCCTGCTGTTAAAAAAAAAAAAAATTTAAACAGATTGAACCAGATTGCAAAATTGTGGGCTTGAGCAAAGAAACTGAATGCTTGTATTAATGCTTTTGAGACAGAGCTAGAAGTTTGTAGTGGGGACAACAGTGCTTGCAAATATTTTGAACCCCTCCTTCTCAAAAGCGTACAGGGCCCCCCAAGTCTAAAACCCTGCTTTTTAAAAAAATAGTTTTTTCCAACCCCAATTTGCAAATTAATGATATATGACAAAAAAATTTTTTGAACTAAAGCCCCGAAGAGGAAGGGAGAGAGAAGAAAGGAAAAAGGGAGAGGGAAGAGAGAGACTAAAGGCTACCTTTTTTTTATTAAACGGGTTTTTTCTTTTTAATAGAATAAGTATTAACTTCACTTTTATTTGTTTATCAAATGTTAAAAAATGTTTTTTTTTAATACGTGCGGTGTTGCTTTTTCATTTTTCAATATTTTAAAAGAACATATTTTAATTTAATTAAAATTTTTCTTTTTACAAATGTTATAAAAAATTTGTTTTATTTTAAATGCGTGGAATGGTACGAATGTTACAATGTGCGTCGCGTGCCGGGGCGTGAATGGCGGGCTACGGGTTTATTTTTGGCCATGAGTAAAGTGATTTTTGTTGGGGGGGTTTGGGTGGCTGAGTATTTTGTTTGTGGATGCTTTTATCTCTGATGGGGGCGTGCGATTTGGACATGTTTTGTGTTTTTTAAAGTTTGGTTAAAAATTGGGATTTTTTTGTTTTGTTTTTTTTGTATGGCGAGTAACCCCGGAATTTTCTGTCTTTGAGTGATAAATTTTGCATTTGAATTTTAATTTGAAATTTTTTTGTTTTGGGTTTGGGGGTTTTTTGGGGGGGGGGAAAAGGGAAATTGGGCTCTTTTTCTCTTTTTTTGTTCATATTGGTTTTAATTGTTTGGTTTATTTTCATTTTGGGTTATTGTGCTTTTTGGAGTTGTTGTTTTTTTTTGATTTTTTTGCTTTTGTTGGGTTTTTTTGTTCTCTTTTTTGTGTTAAAATTCGTTTTTTTTATGGGTTGGGTTTTTGTGGTATGTGTGTGTGGGGGGGGGGGAACATTTTTTTGGTTTTTTATTTTTATTCTGGGGGTTTGTTTTTTTTTGTTTTTGGTTTTGGTTTTTTTTTTTGTTGCTTTTTGTTTGTTTTGGGGTTTTTTTGTTTTTGGTTTTTGAATTTTGTTTTGGTTAAATTTTTTTTTTTTTGTTTTTTTTTTTTAATTCCCCTTTTCATATGTTTTTTGTTTTTTTGTTTGTTTTTTGTTTATCATAATTAAACTTTTTATTTTTTTTTGCTATACATTTCGTTTTTTCCCTTTTTTTCTTTAGATAGATGGCCTGATGAAAAAAACAAATCACGTTTTTTCAATGTACCATCTAAAATAAAAGTTTGACTTTTACTTTGCTTTCAACACACACACCCACACACAACAACACAACCCAACCACCACACACACACTGATTTAAAGGAAATATCACATTTCCTTGTTTAATTCTTTTTGTTTTTTGTTATTGGGGATGGTGGTGGGGGGGGGTTTGGTTTATTTTTCTTTTTGTTTGTTTGGGGTTTTTTTTTGGGGGGTTTTTTTGGGGGGGGGGAGAGTGATTTTGGGCTCTTTTTCTCTTTTTTTTTAGTTTTTTTTTTTTCATTTGTCTTTTTTTGGTTTTCTTTTTGTCCTATGTTTGTTATTGTCGCTGTTGTGTTGTGCACGTTTGTTTGTTTTGTTTTTTATTGTTTATTTGTTGTTGTGGTGTTTTTGTTGATTCATCTTTTTTTGGGGGGTTTTTTTCAGTTGTTGATGGGTTTTAAGATTTGTGGTGGAGTGTTGTGAGGGGAGGGGAAGGGAAACGTTTGGTGGTCTTTTTTTTTTTTTTAAAAAATTTTTTTTTTCTTCTTTGTTTTTTTTTTTGGTTTGGTTTTCTTTGTTTATTTCGTTTGTATTATATGAATATTTTTTCAAGATTTTTGAATTTTTTGAATTGTATGGTTAATTTTTTTCTGGTTTTTTTTTTTTTTTTTTTAAATTTCCCCTTACTTATTTTTCTTTTGTCTTCCTTTATACTCGGGGTTCGCGGGGAGTTTTTGCTGTCTGCGCAGCGGGGCGGGTACCTGGGGGAGGACAGCGTGGCTTTTGGGGTGTCAGCCACGAATCACTCCATCCTTTTTGGTCGCCCTTTTGGCTTTCCTCCTGAGGGCCGGGTTTTGTGGGGCCCGAAGAGCGGGCCCGGGTTTGGGGCATCCGTGTCGGGTTTCCGAACCACTTGATCCTCTGCTGCGATTGTTGTGGGACGGGTGGCCCACCATTCTCTGTGATTTCCCTTTGTTTTTTGTCTTTTGGGCTTGTTCGCTCCTTAGCTTTTCATTTCACACTACTAGTTTGTTGGGGGGGAAGGGCCTTTTGAGGGGCCAGTCTGACATGTATGAGCGTGGCGGGAAGTGGTGTTCAGTTTTCCCTTTTCCAGGGGGATGCGGATTTTCGGGAAAGGGCGAGTGAGCTGCCCGCTTACCTCTACATCTTTTTTTAAATTTTCACGGTCTAATCTTCCGTTCTCTCAAATACAATGCCAGATATTAAATTCGTATTTGATTTAAGGGGATCCATTAAAATTTGATGTCCGATGGGGCTCCGCGACTTCATGACCTGGGTTTTTACTGAATAAATTTTCATTCATGGGCCTCGGGGTGCTGATGATTTTGATCTGTGTGCCCCGACGTGCCTTTTTGCTAGTATTTTTGCCTGATCATCACAAACAGGTTTCGTTGAGGCCAGATCGGTTGGGGCCCCTTTGAAATTGGGTCCTTAAAACAAAGGCAGGGGGGAACAACACCCGTCTCACCCGGATGTAACGGGGAACCATCAGATGTTCCACTGCTTTGGGACTGCGCTCTTGCTGTTGGAAGATACCGATGTTGCCAGCAGGCCCCCTTCAGCCATACTCTCCAGACTTTTACAACTGGGGCTCTGTTTACCGGGCAAAGCCCTTTCTTGAACAAAATAAGGGGAACCGTTGTGTTTATCGCCTTTTCACACACTGCGAGAGCAAAGATTTACTTGGGACCCTCTTCCTTTCCTGAATCCAAAATGAGCATCACTAAGGAGATTTTCCCGGGTTTTGTTCTAGTGCGCTGGTCTAGTATTTTTTGCATACATTTCCCTACATGGTTGAGGAGTGATATGCCTCTGTAGTTACTGCAGTCTTTCTTGCTGCCCTTCTTCTTCCAAATTGGCACAACTATTGCATTCGCCAGTCCTCTGGTACTTTCCTCTCCTCCCAAGCTTTTTGAAGATGGTGGTGAGCCACATTATACCTGTTTCCCCACATGCATGGAGGGTTTTCAGTTGTTATGCCATCGTCACCTGCTGCTTTCCCTTTAGGGCTGGTCTTCACTGCTCTTCTGACCTCACTCTCCAAGATGGTAGGTGCTGAGTGGTCTGGGTATTTGGGGGGTGAACTGGAACGGGGTGTTCTGTGCCTGTTGTCCTGCAGGGTTGAGCAGTTTTTTGAAGTACTCTTCCCATCTTTTCACTATCTCTTCTTCCTCGTTCAGGCCTTGTCCTTTTGCATCGTTGATTACAGCGGTGGGGTAAAAGGGGTTCGTCTCGCATTCTCATTGCTTTCACACTCTTGTAAACTCTCTTGTGGAGGTTTTGCACTTTTCATTTAGCTCTTCTCCATATTTTCTCCATGAATTTTCCTTTGCTGTTCTGACTATTTTCTTGGTGTGTCTTCGTGCAATTCTGTACCTGATGTAGCCCCTCTTCTTTCTTTGACTTAATCCAGGTCTTGTAAAGACTCTTCTTCTCTTTGATTGCTTCTTTCACTTCTTTGTTCCACCAAGCTGTTGCCTTTTGGTATTTTCCTCTAGTCTTCTTCCACCACATGCTTCTTTCAAAGAGTCCTGCACCAGCGGGTTTTTAAAGTTGCCAGATTTGCTCCCGCATCCATGATGTGGGGGCAACAGAGTCCAACTTCTCTCTTACAGTGTGCTCTATCTGAAACTTGACCTCCTCGTTCTGCAGCTTGTGCATATTAAGTCTTTCAGGCTGCTTTTTTCTGTTGGTGGTCCTCCTCTTTTTCCTTGGTGGTTAGCGTTGTGATGACTTTGGGCCCGTTTGGTTCTTGTCCAGGCCAGCGTTTGGGATAGGGTCTTTAATCTGCAAATTTGTTCCGTATGCTGGATCTTGTTAAAACAATCCGATATTGGGGGCGAGACGTTTATGTCATTCCATTTGTACCAGGTATAAATCTGAGTAAACTCGATGTTGGAAGAAGGTGTTGGTGATTATCAGGTCATGCTCCGCGCATAGTTCCAGTACCAGGTTGCCGTTGTAGTGCATGGTGTTCGCGGTCACTGTGGGACCAAGATGTTTTGTCCATGGAGCTCTTCTCTCCCCAATCCGGCCGTTGGAGTCTCCCATGACATATAAGATCTTCTTTGTCAGGGATACCGTTTGATAAACATCAGAGAGCTTTCGAAGAACGAGTCCTTTAAACCTCATCGAGTAGAAGTCATTGCAAGGTGCAATAAACCTGTATGTAGTTAATAATTCTGTCGCCCTCTCTAATGCGATTTTAGTGATCTTTCTGAACATGCTCCGTACTCACCTAGGCTCTTTGCCCTATTCTGGGTTTAGTGAAACCACAACCCGTGTTGCTCTTGCTCTTTGTCCCTTTTAAAAAAAAATTTTTTTAGGTTTTTTTTTTTAAAAACCGGGGGTTTTGGTTTTTCCCCCCTTTTCCCCCCCCCCCCAAAGGGTTCCCCCCCCAAAAAAAAAACCGGTTTTGGGGGGTTAAAAACCCCCTTTTTCCCCCTTTTTAAAAATTTTTTTTTTCCCCCCCTTTTTTTGGCCCCCAAAACCCTTTGGGGCTTTTTTTTTGGGGGTTTTTTTTTGGGGGGGTTTTTTTATTCCCTTTTTTCCCCGGCCCCCTTTTGCTTTTGGGGGGGGTTTTTGGGTTTTTTTTTTCCCCCCGGGGGGGGCCCCCCCCCCTTTTCCCCCCCCTTTTTTGGGTTTGGAGGGGAATTTTTTTAAAAAGGTTTCGGGGGTTTTAAAAATTTTTTTAAAAGGGGGTTTTTGGGGAAAAAAAAACCTTTTTTTGGGGGGCCCCCCCCAAAAAAAAGGGGTTTTTCCTTTAAATTTTTTAAAAAAAAGGGGTTTTTTGGTTTTTTTTTGGGGGCCCCTTTTTTTTTTAAAAAATCTTTCCGGGCCCCCCCCCCTTTTTTAACCCCCCGGGTTTTTAAAAAGGGTTTTTGGGTTAAAAAACCCCTTTTTTTTTTTTTTCCCCGGGGGGAAATTTTAAAAAAAGGGTTTTTGGGGGTTTTTTTTTAAAACCCCAAAAAAAATTTTTTTTCCCCCCCGGGCCCTTTTTTGGGTGGGGGGAAAAGGGGGGGTTTTTTTTGGGGGGGGAAAAGAAATTCTTTTTTTTTAAAAAAAAGGGCCCCTTTTTTTCCCCCCCCTTTTTTTCTTTTTTTTTTTGAATTTTCCCCCTTTTTTTTGGTTTTTTTTTTTTTTTGGGGGTTTTTTAAAATTTCCCCCCCCCCCCCCCAAACCCCCTTTTCCCCAAAAATTTTCCCCCTCCCCCGCCCGGGAACGGGGTTTTAAATTTTGGGGGTTGGTTTCCAAATATGCATATGTTATTGTCTTTTCCTGTTTTTTTTTGTATTTTACATAGATTAGGTATTTTATTCCCTGTTGCATAAAACATTTTTCTTTTTTTTCTCGCTTTTTTTTTTTTAGATAGATGGCCGAGGAAAAAAAACAAAAAGCCTTTTTTTTTTAAAGTACCTACGAAAATAAAAAATTTTTTTAAATTTTGGGCTTTGACACACACGCAAAAAGGGGAAAACAACGCCACCCCCATACAAAACCCAAAAAAACAAAAACAAAGCACCACACACGCATACACACGCCCCCTCGCACGCTCGCACAAACGCACGGACACACACACATACACGCGCGCACGCATGCACAAGAGGGTGTGCACGCACGCACGCACACAGACACTCACACGCGCGCGCATATACAGGCAACCACAGTCACTTCTAACCCAGAAAAAATCTGATCGCATCCATTATAAGATGTAAAACATCCATCCGGCATTAATTCTGTCTTTGATTCTTTCACGATCGGCAGGTGTCCACAGCTGCAGCTTGGAATAAATGTCTTTTTCTTCCTGAGTCATTTGCCTTATGTTGTTTTTTGCAAACCAGAAGTAATCTGCAGGGTTGTAAGTGTCATTTGTCAAGGAAAACTGAAAAATCATATCTTCACTTTCACAAATGATAGCGTCAGGTACGTCATCGAGGTATACACATGAAGAAAGTCGTTGTTTCTAGAAACGTCCCTGAGATTTCTCTGCAGGGATCTGTTTCTCAGCCCACCCACATAGTTCTTTACAGTATCTCCACTGTAGCCTGCATCCCGAATCTGATCTAGATATTCGTCACAGTCCTCCCCCTCCATCGTAATGTCAGGTACAGGCACCTCAACCAGGTCAATTCCACCTTGTTGTTCAGCCACTGTGTCAGCCGCCAACACGTGACAGCACGTGACGCACGGCGATAATCACGTGCGGGAAGCAGCAATTGCCAAGGCATGTGGTTTGGAGAGACTGGGGTGTTGGTGTGTGAGACAGACTGGGTGATGGGGGGTGTTGGTGTATGAGACAGACTGGGTGATGGGGGTGTTGACATAAACAAACTTGGCAAACTTTCAGATGCCAACAATGCACCTGCCTGGGTCTTCTTGCCTTTCCTCTTCCAACCTCTTCTCCTCTCTCTGTCTCCTCTCCTCTTCCTGTCTCTTCTCCTCTTCCAACCTCCTCTCCTCTGCCTGTCTCTTCTCCTCTGCCTGTCTCCTCTCCTGTCTCCTCTCCTCTGTCCTTCTTCAGTCCCTGTTGGTCTGACTGGGCGGCTTTCTGCGGAAGTACACAGGTGTTTGTTGACCCGCCATGTTCCCAACACTTGAGCCAGCCTTCAGTCACAACACAACAGTCGTTAGCTCGCCTTCTCCACAGACCTTCCATGAGGTGATGCAGTGTTGTTGCAGCAGGGCACCTAGCGTCACTTCCAGCGTTGTTGGCAACCCGACAACTGGCATGGTGCTGGTTTATTTGGCAATTTAAACACAAAATTCACGCAGCAAGATTTCGCCCTGCCTATATCCAAGGGAGATCACCCCGAGACAGTGGTAGACACAGTTGGACAGAGAAACAGAGAGACAGATAGACAGAGAGACAGATAGACAGAGGGACAGAGGGACAGAGGGACAGAGAGACAGAGAGACAGAGAGACAGAGGGACAGAGGGACAGAGAGACAGAGAGAAGAGGGGCATGAGAGAGACAGAGAGACAGAGACCGAGACAGATAGAACAGAGTGACAGAGAGACAGAGACAGAGAGACAGAGTAGACAGAGAGACAGAGTGACAGAGAGACAGAGACACAGAGAGACAGAGAGACAGAGAGACAGAGGGCATGCAGACGAGTGACAGAGGGACAAGAAAGACAGAAAAGACAGAGAGGACAGTAGGACAGAGAGAAAACAGAAAGACAGAGACAGTGGATCAGAGAGAGAGAGAGACAGAGACAGTGGATCAGAGAGACGGAGAGACAGAAAGGAGAGAGAGAGAGAGAGAAAGAGAGAGAGAGTCAGAGACAGAGACAGAGACAGAGGGGCATGCAGACAGAGAGAAGAAAGACAAAGAGACAGTGAAACAGAGAGACGGAGACAATGACAATGACAATGACAATGACAAATTCTTTTATTTCGAGGATAATGAATAAGCACACATGTGCTTTTTTACATCCAGTCCCCGCCCGTTAGGGATACATCTTAATAATTTTTCTTCTTTCTTTCTTTCATCTGCCGCTGGTGCCCTTCGGCGTCGCGGGGACACACAGACGTCTGTCTGCAGCAAGGCGGGAGGCTTGATGTAGTGACAGGTCATGGGCTGGCAGGGTGTCAGCCACGGAGTCGCTCCATCGTCTCCTTGGTCTACCTCTGGCTTTCCAGCCATTGTGTTTGGTGTATGCCCGTAGGGCTGGTTGGTTGGGCGACATTCTGGAGAGGTGACCAAACCACCTGATCCTTTGTTGTTCGATATGGTGGAGAATTGGTGTTAGTCCGACCATGTCTCTGATCACCTCATTCTTGATCTTGTCGCGTCTGGTCTTGTTGACAGCTTTTCTCAGGCAGCGCATTTCACATGTGACCAATTTTCTCTCTAAGGCTTTTGTTAGGGCCCATGTCTGACACTGGTATGTGAGTGTTGGAACAAAGATGGCGTTGATGAGTTTTGCCTTGGTGCTCATTGGGATGCTGGAATGTTTTAGAAGGGGGGTGAGTTGGTAACTGACTGTGTTTGCTTTCTGGCATCTTGTTTCTATCTCTCTGTCCAATTTTCCATCTTCAGTGAAGAGGCTGCCAAGGTATTTAAATTCTTTGGTCTGTTTCAGCTGGGTGCCGTTGATGTTGATGTCCAGCTTTCCTGGATTTCTGCTGACAGACATAACTTCTGTTTTGGTGATACTGATCTTCATGTCATACCTCTCGCAGCTTGTGTTGAGTTGGTCTGTGTGATCTTGAAGAGCTGCTTTGTTCAGATTCATCAGGGACTGGTCGTCAGCAAATAATAGTTCGTTCAGGGCCTCAAGATCTGGGTTGGCTTCCTTTGTAATCTGGTCCATGTAGATCACGAAGAGAAGGGGAGAGAGTACGCAGCCTTGCCTGACCCCTGATGTAACCGGGAACCAGTCGGATGTTCCACTGGCTGTTCGAACTGCGCTCATACTGTTGGCATAGATTGCTCTGATGTTATCAAGCAACTGCCCCTTCACGTCGTACTGCTCCAGGATCTTCCAGAGCTTGTCTCTGTTGACTCGGTCGAAAGCTTTTTCTTGATCAACGAATACTGTATGCAGGTCTTGGTTGCATTCGATGGCTCTTTCACACAGCTGTCGGAGTGCGAAAATGACATCTGTGCACCCTCTTGCTTTCCGAAAGCCAAACTGGGCATTGCTCAGTAGGTGTTCTGCTTTGGCTCTTGTGCGCTGTTCCAGAATCTTTGCATACATTTTCCCTACATGGCTGAGAAGTGAAATGCCTCTGTAGGTGCTGCAGTCTCTCTTGCTGCCCTTCTTCTTCCAAATTGGCACCACTATTGCATTTTGCCAGTCCATTGGTACTTTCCTCTCTTACATCTAAATAATAATAACCCAATACTTATACAGTCTCACAATAAAAACAAGGGGAAATAACCTTTTTAAAAACAGCTTCCCCCAAACAACCCCCCCCCCCCAAAGCAAGCAAATAAAAGAAAAACCCTAAAAATACCCCCCCACCTAAAAAAGAACCCTAACCAAAACAAACGAACAAGAGAGAAAGAAAAACCAAACCAACAGAAGAAGATAAGAAAGAGAAAAACAGACAAACAACAACAACAACAAGAACAACAACAGAGCCAAGAAAAATAACACAACCAAACTTAATAAGTCATAAAGATAAACATCTACACATTGTCAAATGGTACACATACTTGTTACACATAATTATAAGATATTGAAATAGGGCACTCATTAAAACTAAAGTACAGAGGCAAGTCCAATAAAGTATTGAAAATATAAAATATGAATCCTTCATCAGGATACACTATAACTATAAGCAAGACGATAAAAGGTGAGAGAGAGACAGAGACAGAAAGTGCGTGTGTGTATTTCAGTGATAATATCCAATATATAATTCCCAAAACAGTATGCGATCCCATCAACGCTCATTTTAGATTATATTCGTTTCAAATTATATGTCATGATAATGAAATAAATTTAATACCCATACATCCACACAATAAAAACAAGAAATAAAACAAAGAAGAAATCTAAACCTATACAGTCATTGAGGGAGAGAATATGAGTGAGTGAGTGAGTGAGTGTGTGTGTGTGTGTGTGTTTGTGTGTGTGTGTGTGTGGGGGGGGGGGGTGAGTGTGTGTGTGGGGGGTGGAGGGTGGGGTGGGGGGTGTTTCAGGGATAATACTAAATATGTAATACTCACATAGCACACGATCAACACAAACACTTTTTAATTATACTCATACAATTTGAATGTCATGATAATAAAATAAGTGCAATACCCATACACTCACATAATAAAGAGGGGGAAAAAAGCCAATAAAGTCATAAAAAGAACATCTACACATTGTAAGTAATAGAAACAAATTCATTTTTTTCTTCAGGATAATGAATAAGTACTCATGTGCTTTTTTACATTCAGTCCCCGCCCGTGGGGTCACATTTGAAAATGCACCCAGTACTCATATTTTCAAACAGTAGAAGCAAAGGGAAAAAAACTTTTTTTGTTTAAAAAGAAAAAGAGAGAAAAAGAAAAAACAAACAAACAAACAAACAAACAACCCCGGACGAGCAAAAGACAAAATAAACCCCAGAAACCCCCCAAAAAACAAAAACAAAAACAAAATAAATAAATAAATAAACAACAAAAAAACAGACAAAAGCTCCTCCCAAACAAACAAACAAAAAACAAGAAAAACAACAACAAACAAACAAATGAGAAAAAAAGAACAAAAAAACCAACAACAAACAAACAAACAAACAAAACCAACACCGTTCCCCCCTCCACACACACACATACATACACCAAAACAAAAAACAAACAAACAAAAACCCAAACAAATCAACAGCAAAAAACAAAGTAACAACTACAGCAATAACAACACACACACACACACACACACACACACACACACACACACACACACACACACACGAGAGAGAGAGAGAGAGAGAGAGAGAGAGAGAGAGAGAGAGAGAGAGAGAGAGAGAGAGAGAGAGAGAGAGAGAGAGAGAGAGAGAGAGAGAGAGAGAGAGAGAGAGAGAGAGAGAGAGAGAAGAGAGAGAGAGAGAGAGTTAGCCAAACTTATAGATCATAAAATTGAACACGTTCATATTGTAGAATAGTACACATAGTTGTTACACGTGATAATAAGATATTAAAATGACGGAGAGACAGAGGGGCATGCAGACAGAGAGAAGAAAGACAGAGAGACAGTGAGACAGAGAGAGGAAGACAGAAAGAGAGAGAGAGAGAGAGACAGAGACAGAGACAGAGGGCATGCAGATAGAGAGAAGAAAGACAGAGAGACAGTGAGACAGAGAGAGGAGAAAGACAGAAAGAGAGAGAGAGAGAGAGAGAGAGAGAGAGAGAGACAGAGACAGAGACAGAGACAGAGAGCATGCAGTAGAGAGAGAGACAGACAGAGAGAAGGAGAGACAGAAAGAGAGAGAGAGAAGAGAGAGAAGAGAAGAGAAGAGAGACGAGAGAAGAGAAGAAGAGAGACAGAGAGACAGGAGCAGAGAGAGAGAGACAGAAGAGAAGAGAGAGGAGAGAAAGAGCAGAGAGAGAGAGAGAGAAGAGAGAGAGAGAGAGAGAGAGAGAGAGAGAGACGAGAGAGACAGAGAGACAGAGAGGCAGAGAGAAGACAGTGGAAGCAGGCTCATACCGGTTGGTATGGAAGGAATGCAGACAGTGTGGTCATAGCTTGCTGACGTCACCCGTACCGAGAGCAGCCCAAAGCACGTCATCATCGCCATCATTGGTGACGTCATTCTGGGTGCCATAGTAAGGATCCTGTGAGGAACACTGTAACAAAAAATATATACAACCACGTGTGCTGAGTGTATTGTTGTGGTGTGTATACAACCACGTGTGCTGAGTGAGGTGGTTTGTTGTGGTTGTGTAACAAAATAACTACACAACCACGTGTGTTGAGTGTATTGTTGTGGTGTGTATACAATCACGTGAAAAAAGCAAATGCACTGCTTATTCAATGTACCATCTGAAAATAAAAGTTTGACTTTGACTTTGACTTTGACGTCTACTGAGTGAGGTGGTTTGTTGTGGTTGTGTAACAAAATAACTACACAACCACGTGTGTTGAGTGTATTGTTGTGGTGTGTATACAACCACGTGAAAAAAAGCAAATGCACTGCTTATTCAATATACCATCTGAAAATAAAAGTTTGACTTTGACTTTGACTTTGACGTCTACTGAGTGAGGTGGTTTGTTGAGGTTGTGTAACAAAATAACTACACAACCACGTGTGTTGAGTGTATTGTTGTGGTGTGTATACAACCACGTGTACTGAGTGAGGTGGTTTGTTGTGGTGTATATACAACCATGTGTGCTTAGTGACTTGTTGTGATGTATATACAACCATGTGTGCTTAGTGACTTGTTGTGATGTATATACAACCATGTGTGCTTAGTGACTTGTTGTGATGTATATACAACCATGTGTGCTTAGTGACTTGTTGTGATGTATATACCACCATGGGGTCTTAGTGACTTGTTGGATGTATATACAACCATGTGTGCTTAGTGACTTGTTGTGATGTATATACAACCATGTGTGCTTAGTGACTTGTTGTGATGTATATACAACCATGTGTGCTGAGTGACTTGTTGTGATGTATATACAACCATGTGTGCTTAGTGACTTGTTGTGATGTATATACAACCATGTGTGCTTAGTGACTTGTTGTGATGTATATACAACCATGTGTGCTTAGTGACTTGTTGTGATGTATATACAACCATGTGTGCTTAGTGACTTGTTGTGATGTATATACAACCATGTGTGCTTAGTGACTTGTTGTGATGTATATACAACCATGTGTGCTTAGTGACTTGTTGTGATGTATATACAACCATGTGTGCTTAGTGACTTGTTGTGATGTATATACAACCATGTGTGCTTAGTGACTTGTTGTGATGTATATACAACCATGTGTGCTGAGTGACTTGTTGTGATGTATATACAACCATGTGTGCTTAGTGAAATGGTGTTGTTGTGGTAAATATACAACCACGTGTGCTGAGTGTGTTGTTGTGGTGTGAATACAAGCATGTGTGCTGAGAGAGATGATGTTATTGTGGTGTATATAAAACCACGTGTACTGAGTGTTGTTGTGTTGTATATACCTGGTTCAGTTCATACCTTACAGACCGATTCCATACAGTTACAGTAAATAAGATTCAATCAACACCTGCCAAACTGGAATGTGGAGTCCCACAGGGATCAGTTCTCGGCCCTGTTCTTTTCACTCTCTACACTGCCCCACTTTCACATATAATAAACCGTCATTAAATCAGCCATCATTTTTATGCAGACGAACTCTCAGATTCTTAGCAGTGAAACTCCCGAAAATCTGCCTTCTCTGTCCACCGATGCAACATCCAAACTTGTCACGTCTCTCATTCTTTCACACTCTGGACTATTGCAATTCTCTTCTGGCTGGTCTGCCAGGAACATCTATCCACCCTCTTCAACGTATACAAAACTCTGCAGCTCGACTAGTCCTCAGAAAGAAAAAAATCTGAGCACATTACTCCTTTCTTGCTATCTCTCCACTGGCTGCCTGTGCCACAGAGGGTGAACTATAAGATCTGTACCCTCTGTTACAAAAGTCTCCACAAAACAGCACCTTCCTACCTCTGTGAATGTCTTCACTTGTACACTCCTTCTCGTTCCCTCCGCTCTGCTGCAGATACCTTGTGCTTAAGAATACCTAGATTCAACCAGTCCACTGTTGGCCGTCGCTCTTTCTCTGTTTCTGGTCCAGTGATCTGGAACGACCTCCCTCTCTCCCTTCGTCAAAAGCCTACTTATGATGCTTTTAAATCCAGCCTAAAGACGCATTTATTTCAAACCTAAGATTCTCCCCTCTTGTTTCATCACATTTTGTCCCTGCCCTCAATAACCAACTCCCCCCCCCCCCCCCCCCCCCACGATCAGCATGCCCGAGTGTACAACCTTGGTTGTTTGTGTGTGTGTGTGTGTGTTTTGTGTGTTGTGTGTGTGTGTGTGTGTGTGTGTGTGTGTGCGTTGTGCGTGTCTCTGTGTGGGGGCGCGCGTGCGCGTGTGTGTTTACATTTGTATTTGTAACAAACTGTTAATTGTGCGCATGTGTGTGTTTACATTTGAATTTGTAAAAAATATATTAATTGTAACTGGCTGCATGTGAAAGACTAGGATGAATGAGAGCGCTTTGATTTGATTTTTGCAAGATATAGCGCTGTATAAATTCCATGTAGTAGTAGTAGTAGTAGTAGTAGTAGTAGTAGTAGTAGTAGTAGTAGTAGTAGTAGTAGTAGTAGTAGTAGTAGTAGTAAAAAGGTAAAGGAGACCCATAACCTATAAGGTCGTAGGGGAGCGAGGCGTCAGAGACCTCACTTCTCTAGGGCCAGCATATTGAGGGCGGCGCCCATCTCCTCTCCCTCGCTGCTTTACCTTCCCTGACACTAAAGAGGGCAGGTACCCATTTACAGCTGGGTGAACTGCGGGAACTGTACTGAAGCCAAGGCGCGCAAACAGTCACCCATCCAACTGGTAACCACGCTCGACGCTGCTTAACTTGGCTTGGGGAAAGCGAGTGCTCCGACCACTGAGCTATCCCGTCCCCATTATTATTATTATTATTATTATTATTATTATTATTATTATTATTATTATTGTTGTTGTTATTATTATTATTGAGGGAGAGGAGATGGGCGCCGCCCTCAATATGCTGGCCCCTAGAGAAGTGAGGTCTCTGACGCCTCGCTCCCCTACGACCTTATAGGTTATGGGACTCCTTTACCTTATTATTATTATTATTATTATTGTGCTGTGTATACAACCATGTGTGCTGCGTGTGTTGTTGTGGTGCTTATACATGTGTGCTAAGTGTGTAGTTGAGGTGAATATACAACAATATATGCTGAGTGTGTTGTTGTGGTGTATATACAACCATGTGTACTGAGTGAGATGGTGTTGGTGTGGTGTATATACATCCATGTGTGCTGAATGAGATGGTGTTGGTGTGGTGTATATACAACCATATGTGCTGAGTGTGTTGTTGTGGTGTATATATTACCTGTGTCTGAGTGAGATGATGTTGTTGTGGTGTATATACAAGCATGTGTGCAGAGTTTCATGGTGTTGCTGTGGTGTATATACAAGCATGTGTGCTGAGTTTGTTGTTGTGGTGTATATACAACAATGTGTAATAATAATAATAATAATAATAATAATAATGTATGGAATTTATATAGCGCTGAATCTTGTAAAGCAACAAATCAAAGCGCTCAGATTTTACTTTAAGTCACGGCAGATTTCTCTCCGTGAAATTCGGGCTGCTCTCCCCGGGGAGAGCGGGAGAACGCGTCGCCACTTAGCGCTGCGCCACCCTTTCACCCTTTTTTTTTTTTTTTTTTTCTGCAGCTGTATTTGTTTCCCTATCAGAGTGGCTTTTTTCTAAGAATTTTGCCAGGGACAACTCTCTTGTTGCCGTGGATTTTTTTACGTGCGCTAAATAATTACGAGTAACACACGGGACCTCGGTTTATCGTCTCATCCGAAAGACTAGCGCCCAGACCACCACTCATGGTCTAATGGATGGGGGAAAAATTTCCGGTCCAAACGGGGTACGAACCGCCGCACACTTCAGACCCGGACTTTTCGCTTTCTAGACAGGCGCGTTACCTCTAGACCACCGATCCACAGAGTAAGTGTACAGAGTAAGATGGAGTTCATGTGGTGTATATACAAACATGTGTGCAGAGTGAGATGGTGTTGTTATCGTGTATATACAACCACGGTTGCTGTATGTATTGTTGTGGTGTATATACAACCAAGTGTGTAGAGTGCGATGGTGTTGTTGTGTTGTATATACAACCATGTGTGATGAGTAAGATGGTATTGTTGTGGTGTATATACAACCATGTGTGATGAGTAAGATGGTGATGTTGTGGTGTATATACAACCATATCGGCTTGGTGTGTTGTTGTGGTGAATATACAACCATGTGTGCTGAGTGTGTTGTTGTGGTGTATATACAACCATGTGGGCTGAGTGAGATGGTATTGCTCTAGTGTATATACAACAATGTGTACTGAGTGTTTTGCTGTTTGTGTATACAACCATGAGTAGTGAGTGTGTTGTTGCGGTGAATATACAACCATGTGCACTGAGTGTGCTGTTGTGGTGTGTACAACAATGTGTAGTGAGTGTGTTGTTGTGGTGTATATACAACCATGATTGCTAAGAGAGATAGTGTTGTTGTGGTGTATATACACGAATGTGTGCTGAGTGATATGGTGTTATTGTGGTGTATATACAACCATGTGTGCTGAGTGTGTTGTTGTGTAGTATATACAACCATGTGTGCTGAGTGTGTTGTTGTGGTGTATATACAATCATGTGTGCTGAGTGAGATGGTGTTGTTGTGGTGTATATACAATCATGTGTGCTGAGTATGTTGTTGTGATGTATTTAACCCCGTGTAGTGAGTGTGTTGTTGTGGTGTATATACAACCATGTGTACTGAGTGAAAAGTTGTTGTTGTGGTGTATATACAACCATATGTGCTGAGTGAGATGGTGTTGTTGTGGTGTATATACAACCACGTGTGCTGAGTGAGATGGTGTTGTTGTGGTGTATATACAACCACGTGTGCTGAGTGAGATGGTGTTGTTGTGGTGTATATACAACCATATGTGATGAGTGTGTTGTTGTGGTTTATATACAGTTATGTATGCTAAGTGAGATGGTGATGTTATGGTGTATATACAACAATGTGTAATGAGTGAGATGGTGTCGTTGTGGTGTATATACAACCATGTGACCTGAGTTTGTTGTTGTGTATATAAAACCTTGTGTGCTGAGTGACATGGTGTTGTTGTGGTGCATATACAATTATGTGTGCTCAGTGAGATGGTGTTGTTGTGGTATACACAACCATCTGCGCTGAGTGAGATGGTGTTGTTGTGGTGTACACAACCATCTGGGCTGAGTGAGATGGTGTTGTTGTGGTGTACATACAACCACGTGTGCTGAATGTGTTGTTTTGGTGTATATACAACCACGTGTGCTGAATGAGATGGTGTTGTTGTGGTGCATATACAACCATGTGTACTGAGTGAGATGGTGTTGTTGTGGTGTATATACAACCACCTGTAATGAGTGTGTTGTTGTGGTGTATATACAACCATATGTGCTGAGTGGGATTGTGTTATTGTGGTGTATATATAGCAATGTGTGAGTAGTGTGTTGTTGTGGTGTATATACAACCACGTGTGCTTAGTGTGTTCTTGTGGTGTATATGCAACCATGTGTACTGAGTGTGTTGTTGTGGTGTATATTCAACCACGTGTGCTGAATGAGATGGTGTTGTTGTGGTGTATATTCAACCACGTGTGCTGAATGAGATGGTGTTGTTGTGGTGTATATACAACTACGTGTGCTGAGTGTGTTGTTGTGGTGTATATACAACCATGTGTGCTGAGTGTGTTGATGTGTTGTATATACAACCACGTGTGCTGAATGTGTTGTTTTGGTGTATATACAACCACGTGTGCTGACTGTGTTGTTGTGGTGTATATACAACCATGTGTGGTGAGTGAGATGATGTTGTGGTTTTCATTCAAGCATGTATGCTGAGTGTGTTGTTGTGGTGTATATACAACCTTGTGTGCTGAGTGTGTTGTGGTGTATATACAACCATGTGTACTGAGTGTGTTGTTGTGGTGTATATACAACCCTGTGTGCTGAGTGTGTTGTTGTGGTGAATATACAACCACGTGTGCTGAGTGAGATGATGTTGTTGTGGTGTATATACAACCATGTGCAGTCTGTCCAGAAGGTAAAGCTGACCTAATTTCTGACTTCATCTCTGACCGGAATATTGATATCACCTTTCTCACAGAAACCTGGTTAAAACCACATGGTCACGAACCGAAGATAAAACAACTGACACACCACCTGCTTATAAAACTCTTTCTTTCCCCCGACTCTCCCGTGGAGGTGGCATTGCTGTCATTTAATAAAGACACACTTGAACCTGATCTTTCTTTCTGTCGCTCCCTTCCTTTCTCACCTGAATCCTTTGAAGTCTGTGAAATCAACCTCAACCCACCTGGCCACTCTATTACTTTTTGCTGTCTTTACCGTCCACCTCCAAGCCGTAGGAATAATCTGACATCGTCCATCTTCCATCAAGAGTATCAGTCACTCCTAGATCACTACAGCCTCTCTCCCAGAAAGCTTATTATTCTCGGCGACTTTAACTTCCACTTTGACAACCCGTCTTCTCCTGATGTCAAACGTCTTTCTCTTTCTTTGTCCAACCACTCTCTTTCACAGCTGGTAACTGAAGCAACACACAGATCAGGACATATCTTAGACTGGCTCATTACAGATGTATCACAAGATTTGGTCTCATCTGTACCTGTCATCACTGATGAACTACTTTTTGATCATTCTGCTGTTCTTTCTCCCTCAACATTGCAAAACCTATCAGAAAGAAGAAATGTGTCACCCGTCGCAATCTCAAAGCCATAGACATTGAAACTTTCTCTACACAAGCTGCTGAACGCCTATCACTAACCTTTGACAACACTGACCTTTCAAAACACTACAATACTGTTCTCAGCCAACTGCTTGATGAGCATGCACCTCCCACTGACCGTCTCCTGCCTGACAGGCCCTGTGCACCATGGTACACCCACGACATCCTGGTTACAAAGCGCAAACGCAGGCAGCTAGAGCGGCAGTGGCAAAAAACAAAATCTGAAATCAACAAGCAGCTCTTCCGAAAACAAATAAACAAAGTAAAATCTGTAATTCTTTCAGAAAAAACAAAATACTACTCTTCTCAAGTTCTTGATGCCACGTCAATGAAATCTCTCTTTTCCCTCACGTCCACTCTACTTGGATCTGTGAAGGCTAGTCCTCTGCCTTCCATCCACAACCACTCTGAACTTCCTTCTATATTTTCTGCATTCTTTTCTGACAAAATCCGTAATATCCGTTCCAGATTGGATCAGACTTCTTTCCAGCCTGCAGTTCCTGATCCCCAATTCTCTGGTACTCCTCTCCTTTTCTTTCATCCAACAAGTGAGAAAGAAATTACGACAATTCTGAAAGAAATGACTATAAAATCATGTGATCTTGATCCCATACCTGCTTCTCTTTTCACACAGTGCCTACCACAACTTATACCCGCTATCACGAAAATAGTGAACTCATCTCTTGTTTCAGGAAATGTTCCATCATCTCTCAAAACTGCAATAGTTACACCTCTACTCAAAAAGCATGACCTTGACCCTAACATTCTGAAGAATTATAGACCTGTTTCCAACCTACCTTTCATCTCTAAAGTCCTTGAAAAAGTAGTTCTAAAACAGCTCAACAACCACCATCTCTCTAACAATCTTCTTCCTGAGTTTCAGTCTGCCTATCGCGTCAACCACAGCACTGAAACTACCCTAGTCCATACCATAAATACACTTCTATGTGCTTCTGACTCGGGGAAATCTCCCTTCTCACTCTACTCGACTTATCTGCAGCCTTCGACACTATTGACCACTTTATTCTTCTCTCCCGTCTTCAAAAAATATTCGGTGTTACTGGCACAGCCCTCTCCTGGTTCAGTTCATACCTCACTGACCGATTCCACACAGTCGCAGTAAACAAGATACAGTCAATACCTGCAAAACTGGAATGTGGTGTCCCGCAGGGATAAGTTCTGGGCCCTGTTCTTTTCACTCTCTATACTGCTCCACTATCACATATAATAAACCATCATCATATCAACTATCACTTTTATGCAGATGACTCTCAGATTCAAAGTAGTGTTACACCTGAAAATCTGCCTTCTCTCTTGACAAATATGGCCTACTGCTTTCAAGATATCCAAAACTGGATGATACAAAACAAGTTACAGTTAAACACAGATAAAACCGAAGCCATGCTTGTAGGGACCAAACACAAACTCTCTTCCATTACAACAACTTCAATAGAACTCGGTAATACATCGGTCCCTCTGTCCACTGCTGTGAAGTATCTAGGAGTTGTTATCGACAACACACTCTTTATGCAAAAATTAATCACCTAGACCTGTCAGTCGTGCTACTATCAATTACGGCGTATCAGTACAATTCGAAAGTACCTGTCCACTGATGCAACATCTAGCTAAACTTATTGCGTCTTTCATTCTCTCACGTCTGGACTATTGCAATTCTCTTTTTGCTGGTCTGCCAGCAACATCTATCCACTCCCTTTAACGTATACAAAACTCTGCAGCTCGCCTAGTCCTCAGAAAGAAAAAAATCTGAACACGTTACTCCTCTCTTGCGATCTCTCCACTGGTTGCCTGTGCCACAGAGAGTAAAGTATAAGATCAGTACCCTCTGTTACAAATGTCTCCACCAAACAGCACCCTCCTACCTCTGTGAATGTCTTCAAAAGTACACTTCTCGTTCCCTCCGCTCTGCTGCAGATACCTTGTGCTTACGAATACCTAGATTCAACCAGTCCACCGTTGGTCGTGGCTCTTTCTCTATTTCTGGTCCATTGATCTGGAACAACCTTCCTCTCTCTCTTCGACAGAGGCCTACATATGACACATTTAAATCCAGCCTCAAGACATTTGTTTCAAACCTAACTTTTTCCCTCTTTTCATCTCAAAACTGCCCCTGCCTTCAACAGCCCAAATCCGATTACCCTGCCAAAGCCTACAACCTCTGTGTGTGTGTGTGTGTGTGTGTGTGTGTGTGTGTGTGTGTGTGTGTGTGTGTGTGTGTGTGTGTGTGTGTGTGTGTGTGTTTGTGTGTGTGTGTGTGCGTGTGTGTGTGTGTGTGTGTGTGTGTGTTTTGTGTGTGTGTGTGCGTGTGTTGTGTGTGTGTGTGTGTGTGGTGTGTGTGTGCTGTGTATGTATATATAGGTGCGTACATTTGAATTTTGTTTAAGCTTTTGATAGTTATTGGCTGAAAGACTCTGTAAGAATATGTTGAATGCAAGCGCTCTGATTTGTCTTTGCAAGATATAGCAATATAGAAATTCGATTTATTATTATTATGTGTACTGAGTAAGATGGTGTTGTTGGGGTGTATATACAACCACATGTAATGAGTGTGTTGTTGTGGTGTATACACAACCATGTGTGTTGAGTGAGATGGTGTTGTTGTGGTGTATATACAACCTTGTGTTCTGAGTGTGTTGTTGTGGTGTATAAACAACCATGTGTGTTGAGTGAGATGGTGTTGTTGTGGTGTATATACAGCAATGTGTGCTGAGTGTGTTGTTGTGGTGTATATACAAGCATGTGTGCTGAGTGTGTTGTTGTGGTGTATATTCAACTACGTGTGCTGAGTGAGATGGTGTTGTTGTGGTGTATATACAACCATGTGTACTGAGTGAGATGGTGTTGTTGTGGTGTATATACAACCTTGTGTTCTGAGTGAGATGGTGTTGTTGTGGTGTATATACAACCATGTGTACTGAGTGAGATGGTGTTGTTGTGGTGTATATTCCAGCATTTGTGCTGAGTGTGTTTTTTGTGTGTATATACAACCACGTGTGCTGTGTTTGTTGTGGTGGTGTATATACAACCATGTGTACTGAGTGGGTTAATGTGGTGTATATACAAGCATGTATGCTAAGTGAGATGGTGCTGTTGTAGTTTATATACAAGCATGTGTGGTGAGTGTTTTGTTGTGGTGTATATACACCTACGTGTGCTGAGTGTGTTGTGGTGTATATACAAGAATGTGTGCTAAGTGTGTTGTTGTGGTGTATCTACAAGCATATGTACTGAGCTTGTTGTTCTGGTGTATATACAACCATGTGTGCTGAGTGTGTTGTTGTAGTTTATATACAACAATGTGTGTTGGGTGAGATGCTCTTGTTGTGGAGTATATACAACCATGTGTGCTGAGTATGTTGTGGGGTGTACATACAACCATGTGTGCTGTGCGTGTTGTTTTGGTGTATATACAAGCATGTGTGCGGAGTGTGTTGATGTTGTGTATATACAACCATGTGCACTTAGTGTGTTATTGTGGAGTATATACAACCATGTGTACTGAGTGTGCTGTTGTGGTATATATGCAAGCATGTTTTTCTTTCATCCCACAAACGAAAGCGAAATCACAACAATTCTGAAAGAAATGACGATTAAATCATGCGATCTTGATCCCATACCTGCTCCTGTCTTCTCACAATGCCTTCCACAACTTGTACCCTCTGTCACAGAAATAGTAAACTCATCTAATCTGTCAGGAAGTTTTCCATCAGCTCTCAAAACCGCAATAGTCACACCTCTACTAAAAAAAAAGCATGACATTGATCCCAACATTTTAAAGAATTACAGACCTGTCTCTAACTTACCTTTCATTTCCAAAGTACTTGAAAAAGTTGTTCTAAAACAACTCAACAACCACCTTCATTCCAATAATCTCCTTCCCCCTTTTCAATCTGCCTATTGCGCCAATCACAGCACCGAAACCACCCTAGTCCACACTTTAGATGCACTTCTACTCGCTGCTTATGCAGGGAAAATCTCCCTTCTCACTCTTCTTGACCTATCTTCTGCCTTTGACACTATAGATTACTCAATTCTTCTTTCTCGCCTCCAGAACATGTTTGGTATTAATGGCACTGCCCTCACCTGGTTTACTTCATACCTCACAAACCAATACCAGAAAGTTATTGTCAGCAAAATTCAATCAAAACCTGTCAAACTGGAATGTGGGGTCCCACAGGGATCAGTTCTGGGTCCTGTTCTCTTCACTCTTTACACTGCTCCACTCTCACACATAATAAACCACCATCATATTGATCATCATTTCTATGCTGATGACACTCAGCTTCAATGTAGCAATACCCTTGAAAATCTGCCTTCCCTCCTGATAAATATGGCCCACTGCCTTCTAGACATTCAAAACTGGATGACTCAAAATAAGTTACAGCTAAATGCTGATAAAACGGAAGCCATGCTCATGGGGGCCAAACATAAACTTTCCTCCATCACAACGACTTCAGTGGAATTCAGCAATACGTCGGTTCCTCTGTCCAGCTCTGTGAAATATCTAGGTGTGGTTCTTGACAACACACTCTCTATGAAAAAATTCATCACCCAGACCTGCCAGTCTTGCTACTATCAATTACGGCGCATAAGTGCAATTCGCAAGTATCTGTCTACTGAAGCAACATCCAAACTTGTCACATCTCTCATTCTCTCTCGACTGGACTACTGTAATTCTCTTGGCTGGTTTGCCGGCATCATCCATCTACTCCCTTCAACGCATACAAAGCTCTGCAGCTCGACTGGTCCTTAGAAAGAAAAAATCTGAACACATCACTCCTCTTTTGCGATCTCTTCACTGGCTGCCTGTCTCACAAAGAATAAAGTATAAGATTAATACCCTTTGTTTCAAATGTCTCCACAAATCTGCACCTTCTTATCTCTGTAACAGTCTTCACCTGTACACTCCGTCCCGCTCCCTTAGTTCATCTGTAGATGCCTTGTGCTTTCGGACACCCAGATTTAAACAAACCACTGTTGGCCGTCGCTCTTTCTCTGTTTCCGGTCCCTCCAAATGGACCGACCTCCCTCTTCCACTTCGCCAAAAGCCTTCATTTGATTCTTTCAAATCTAGCCTCAAAACGCACTTATACTCTACTCGAGATCTTCCCCTGTAATCTGCTCCTACTTCTCAATAGCTGCCTTCACCTCCATCACCCCCACCTAAGTGTGTTGTGTATATAAATTTGATATTTGTTTATCTTGATATTTATGGCTGGTTGCATGCGTGTGAATGATTTGAGTGCAAGCGCTTTGATTTGTTTACTTTGCAAGATTCAGCGCTATATAAATTCGATACATTATTATTATTATGATTATGTGTGCTGATTGTGCTGTTGTAGTATATACAACCATGTGTAGTGAGTGTATTGTTGTTTTGTATATACAACCACGTGTGCTGAGTATATTGTTGTGGTGTATATTCAACCACGTGTGCTGAGTGATATGGTGTTGTTGTGGTGTATATACAACCATGTGTACTGAGTGTTTTGTTGTGGTGTATATACTAGCATTAATTTGTGCTGAGTGAGATGGTGTTGTTGTGGTGTATATACAACCATGTGTGCTGAGTGTGTTGTGGTGTATATACTAGCATTTGTGCTGAGTGAGATGGTGTTCTTGTGGTGTATAGCCAACCATGTGTGCTGAGTGTGTTGTGGTGTATATACTAGCATTTGTGCTGAGTGAGATGGTGTTCTTGTGGTGTATAGCCAACCATTTGTGCTGAGTGTGTTGTGGTGTATATACAAGCATGTGGCTTGAGAGTGTTGTTGGCGCGTATATACAACCACGTGTGCTGAGTGTTTTGTTGTGGTGTATATACAACCATGTGTGCTGAGTGAGATGGTGTTGTGTGTTTTTATTCAAGCATGTATGCTGAGTGTGTTGTTGTGGTGTATATACAACCATGTGTGCTGAGTGTGTTGTTGTGGTGTATATACAACCATGTGTGCTTAGTGTGTTGTTGTGGTGTATATACAACCATGTGTGCTGAGTGTGTTGTTGTGGAGTATATACAACCACGTATGCTGAGTTTGTTCTTGTGGTGTATATATAACCATGTGTGCTGAGTGTGTTGTTGTTATTATTCAACCACGTGTGCTGATTGAGATGATGTTGTTGTGGTGTATATACAACCATGTGTACTGAGTGATATGATGTTGTTGTGTTATATATACAACCACGTGTGCTGAGTGTGTTGTTGTGGTGTGTATACAACCACGTGTACTGAGTGTGTTGTTGTGTTGTATATACAACCATGTGTGCTGTGTGTGTTGTTGTGGTGTATACACAACCATGTGTGCTGTGTGTGTTGTTGTGTTGTATATATAACCATGTGTGCTGTGTGTGTTGTTGTGGTGTATACACAACCATGTGTGCTGTGTGTGTTGTTGTGGTGTATACACAACCATGTGTGCTCAGTGACTTAGTGACATGCTGTTGTTGTGGTATATATATATATATATATATATATATAAAACCATGTGTGCTGAGTGTTTTGTTGTCATATATAAACATCCATGCGTAATGAGTGTCTTGTTGTCGTGTATACACAACCACGTGTGCTGAGCGTGTTGTTGTGGTGTATATACAACCATGTGTGCTGAGCGAGATGATGTTGTTATGGTGTATATACAAGGTTGTGTTCTGAGTGTGTTGTTGTGGTGTATATACAACCATGTGTGCTGAGTGAGCTGGTGTTGTGTGGTGTAAATACAACCATTAGTAATGAATATGTTGTTGTGGTGTATTTACAACCAGTGTGCGAGTGTGTTTTTGTGGTATAATATAAACTACATGTGTGCTGAGGTGTGTTGTTTGATGTAAGTTACCCAAGTGTATTGATTGTATTGTTTAAAAGTATAACAACCCGTGTTTATGGGTGTGTTTGTGTGCAAATTACAACCACGTGTGCTGAGTATGTTGTTAAGGTGTATATTTAACCACGTGTGCTTCGTGTGTTGTTTTGGTTTATATACATCCATTTGTGCTGAGTGTGTTGTTGTGGTGTATGTACAACCATGTGTGTTGAGCAAGATGGTGTTGTTGTGGTGTATATACAACCATCTGTGCTCAGTGAAATGGTGTTGTTGTGGTGTATATACAACCATGTGTGGTGAGTGAGATGGTGTTGTTGTGGTATATATATAACCATGTGTGCTGAATGTGTTGCTGTGGTATATATATAAACATGTGTGCTCAATGAGATTGTGTTCTTGTGGTGTATATACAACCATGTGTGCTGAGTGTGTTGTGGTATATATACAACCATGTAAGCTGGGTGTGTTGATGTGGTGTATACATCCATGTGTAGTGAGTGTATTGTTGTTGTGTATATACAACCACGTGTGATGGGTGTGTTGTTTTGGTGTATATACAACCATGTGTGCTAAGTGAGATGATGTTGATGCGGTGTATATAAAACCATGTGTACTGAGTGTGTTGTTGTGGTGTATATACAACCATGTGTACTGAGAGAGATGGTGTTGTTGTGGTGTATATACAACCATGTGTACTGAGAGAGATGGTGTTGTTGTGGTGTATATACAACCATGTGTGATGAGTGTGTTCTTGTGGTGTATATACAACCATTTGTGCTGAGTGAGATAGTGTTGTTGTTGTGTATATACAACCACGTGTGCTGAGTGAGATGCTGTTGTTGTGGTGTATATACAACCATGTGGGATGTGTGTTGTTGTAGTTATACAACCATGTGTGATGAGTATCTTGTTGTTGTGTATCTACAACCATGTGTTGTTGTTGACTTCAATTTACGTCGTTCACTTTAGTGATATTAGACGCCCCCCCCCCCCTCCCCTCAAAAAACCCACCAACAAACAAACAAAACAAAAACACCAAAAAACCCGGGAGAGTGGATTGGTGTTTAAAAAAATATAAATAATCTCGAAACTTGCAAGGGGAAAAGGAATTTAAAAACAACAAAAAACCCCCAACAAGTCATTAACGTTAATGTAACTATAACAAATGTCCTATGGGGACTGTAACAAGACCTTTTCACAATTTCAAATGCCAATTTTAAATTACTGAATATGTGGTGAGGGATTTCAGAAAAATGGGCATGAAAGGTTTACACTCTGGCATCAAATATTTTGAGATAGTGATATTCTCACCACACAGGCATTTACCATTTTTTGCCTTTTTGGGTTTTCAAAGCATTTATTTCATCTAAGAATAAATATAATTCTCCTTTACGAAAAACACTTGTAAATAACTTCTGAATGGTTCCCCACTGTTTGATTATGGGTATTGATTGCAGTTCTAGTTAAAGTCCCCCTCATTTTGCTGATACTACAGTGACCTTTTCCATGATTTTTGTTTTTTACAACCATGTGTGTTGATGTATGGTGTTGTTTTGGGTATAAACAAACCATGTTTCTGAGTGTGTTTGTTGTGGGATATATACAACCATGTGTGCTGGTGTGTTGATGTGGTGTATTTCAACCATTATAGTGAGTGTATTGTTGTTGTTTATATACAAAACCCCGTGTATGGTGTGTTTTTGGTGTATATACAACATTGTAGTGATTGTATTGGTGTTTGTTTTAACACTTGTACTTAGTTACAACTTGCTTTTATGTTGTTTCGTGTTCTCACCTTGTTGAGTTTAAATTTTGCCCTTGTTAACGATAAATTCTTTATCTTTTTAATCATTACATATCATTTTTACTTGTAAGGCACATGTGTGCTGAGTGTGTTGTTGTGGTGTATGTACACCCATGTGTGCTGAATGAGATGGTGTTGTTGTGGTGTATATACAACCATGTGTGCTGGGTGTGTTGTTGTGGTATATATACATGTGTGCTCAGTGTGTTGTTGTGGTGTATACACAACCATGTGTGCTGAGTGATATGGTGTTGTTGTTGTGGTGTATATACAACCATGTGTGCTGGGTGTGTTTTGTGGTGTATACACAACCACGTGTACTGAGTGAGATGGTGTTGTTGTGGTATGTATACAACCATGTGTGCTGAGTGTGTTGTTGTGGTGTATATACAACCACGTATAGTGAGTGTATTGTTGTGGGGTATATACAACCACGTTTCTGATGGATGGTGTTGTTGTGTGTATAACAACATGTGTGTGGTGTTTGTTTGGATTTTTTTGACAGGGGTGGGGGGATGAGAGGGGGGGGGGTATTGGGGGGATTCCTATTTTTCTTGTCTATCTATCTGTCGGACTGTCTGTCTGTCTGTCTGTCTGTTCGTGTGTCTGTCTATCGGACTCTGACTCTATAATTATCTGTTCCTTTCTGTTTGCAGGCGGTTGGCTGTGTTTGCTGTACAAGATTCATCGCTTCAAAACTTCAGAATTTTCATAAATATTTTGTTTGGGTGATGAGGGTGATGATGATAGATGAGATGATGGTGGTGGTGGGGGTGGGTGGTGATGATGGTGAGATGATGATGATGATGATGAGAGATGATGATTATATTTTTGTTATCAATTAGCACCATCATCATCATCATCATACTATTTTGAATATTAATGATTATTATTATTATTATTATTATAGGAAAATGAACATCAAGTGATAGCAGGTCAATGAAGAAGATAATAATTGCATGAACCTTTTATTATCTGACCGGCAGGGGCCTGGTCCTTCCCCCAGTTACCCCCCATCCCGCTGCTATACATTGGATGATGTTGCTGAAATGGGGATGCAAAGCTTGTCTTGATGCACTGCAGCATATGCTGCGTGTGTAGTGAGTGCTATGTCGTGACTGGTTTACTAAAAGATGACAGCCTACACACACACACACACACACGCTGTTTTTAATCGTTTTGACCTACATTTTCTGGGCAGTCTCTAGTAAATGTATTTGAAATTTCAAAGTTTGCCGTTGCCATTGCTAGATGTCTATTGCACAGTTCACTTGAATACTTGTTGTAGTTACAACCTGCTTTTATGTTGTTTCGTGTTCACACTTTGTTGAGTTTAAATTTTGCTCATGTTAAAGATAAATTCTTTATCTTTTTAATCATTATATATTATTTTTACTTGTAAGGCACATAAACACCAACACACATGCTAATTCTTAATAATTATTTTCTCCTTCTACCCCGTCCTCTACTTCCTTCAACTTCCACTACACTTTCCTCCTCCACAATCACTGAGAGTGAGCAGACGTTAACTTGAAGACAGCAACAACAACACACACTGACCAACTTCGATATGGATCAATGTGCGAGATGAGAGAGGGAGAGGGAGAGAGGGAGAGAGAGGGAGAGGGAGAGGAGGAGAGAGAGGGGGGGGGGGAGAGGGAGAGAGAGAGAGGGGGGAGAGGGAGAGGGAGAGTGAGAGAGAGAGCGCGAGCTGCATAGGCTAATGCCAGTCTGTCGTTTGATGACGTCATGACTGTTATGTTTGTCAAGCGAGGTAGAAGTGGTCCTTTAGAGGAGAAGAGAGGAGCGTACACTGACGCTTTTATCTGGGTATTTGCTTCAGCGTTATCAGGGATTGATATCATAATGTAAAAATGATACATAAAATGCAGGGTAATGACTGACAAATAAACCGCAGCAATGAGACCCCCCCCCCCCCCTATTAAAAAACCCTCACAAACAAACAACCAAAACAGAGAAAAAGAGGGGAACATGGCCCGATAGCACCATGCCACACTGAAGACGCCACAGAAGAAGACACAGACATAGACAGACAGATACTAGTGGTCAGCATACACTGACTGGTCAGTACACACAGAAGGGGAGAGAGAGAGAGAGAGAGAGAGAGAGAGAGAGAGAGAGAGGAGAGAGAGAGAGAGAGAGAGTGAGAGAGAGAGAGAGAGTGAGAGAGAGAGAGAGAGACAGAGAGAGAGAGAGAGAGACAAGAGAGAGAGAGAGAGAGGAGAGAGAGAGAGAGAGAGAGAGAGAGAGAGAGAGAGAGAGAGAGAGAGAGAGAGAGAGAGAGAGAGAGAGAGAGAGAGAGAGAGAGAGAGAGAGAGAGAGAGAATGACAATGACAAGTATAGTATGTTCTTTCGAGCCAGAAGGCCCATAGAGCCGGAGCTTATCCCGGTTTCTGTAGCGTTAAGCGAACTGATGGTTTTTCACCACCCCTGTGACAGGACGCTAGTCTGTCGCCAGATACTTCCCCAGCAGAGCTGGTACCCACTTGTACACCTGGGTGGAGTGAGGAAAATAGGAGTAAAGTGTCTTTCCCAAGGACACAACACCGAGCCGAGCGGGGATCGACAATGACAATGACAATGACAAATTCTTTTATTTCTAGGATAATGAATAAGCACTCATGTGCTTTTTTACATCCAATCCCCGCCCGTAGGGATACATTTTAATAATAATAATAACCCAACACTTATACAGTCTCACAATAGAAACAAGGGGAAAGAACCCTTTTCAAAACAGCCCCCCCCCCAACACCCCCCCAACAACCCCCCCCCCCCCCCCAAAGCAAACAAATAAAAGAAAACCCTAAAAACACCCCCACCCCCACCCCCCCAAAAAACCCTAACCAAAACAAACAAACAAACAAACAAAAGAGAAAGAAAAACCAAACCAACAAAAAGAAGAATAAAAAGAGAAAAACAGACAAACAACAACAAGAACAACAACAAAGCCAAGAAAAATAACACAGCCAAACTTAATAAGTCATAAAGATAAACATCTACACATTGTCAAATGGTACACATACTTGTTACACATAACTATAAGATATTGAAATAGGGCACTCGTTACAACTTAAGTACAGAGGACAAGTCCAATAAAGTATTGAAAATATAAAATATGAATCCTTCATCAGGATACACTATAACTATAAGCAAGACGATAAAAGGTGAGAGAGAGAGACAGAGACAGAGAGACAGAGAGTGTGTGTGTGTATTTCAGAGATAATATCCAATATATAATTCCTAAAACAGTACACGATCCCATCAACACTCATTTTTGATTATACTCGTTTCAAATTATATGTCATGATAATGAAATAAATTCAATACCCATACATCCACACAATAAAAACAGGAAACAATACAAAGAAGAAATCTAAACCTATCAGTCATTGACGGAGATAATGTGAGTGAGTGTGTGTGTGTGTGTGTGTGTGTGGTGTGTGTGTGTGTGTGTGTGTGTGTGTGTGTGTGTGTGTTGTGTGTTGTGTGTGTGTGTGTGTGTGTGTGTGTGTGTGTGTGTGTGTGTGTGTGTGTGTGTGTGTGTGAGAGAGAGAGAGAGAGAGTGTGTGTGTGTGTGTGTGTGTGTGTGTGTGTGTGGATAGGTGGTCTAGAGGTAACGCGCCTGTCTAGAAAGCGAAAAGTCCGGGTCGGAGGTGTGCGGTGGTTCGTATCCTGTTTGGGCCCGAAACTTTTCCCCATCCATTAGACCGTGAGTGGTGGTCTGGGCGCTAGTCTTTCGGATGAGACGATAAACCGAGGTCCCGTGTGTTACACAAAATTTTCAGCGCACGTAAAAGAACCCACGGCAACAAGAGAGTTGTCCCTAGCAAAATTCTTAGAAAAAAGTCACTCTGATAGGGAAAGAAATACAGGTGCAGACCAAAAGAAAAAAATGGGTGGAGCTGCTCTGTGGCGACGCGCTCTCCCCGGGGAGAGCAGCCCGAATTTCACGCAGAGAAATCTCGTGACTTAAAGTGGTATAAAATTAATTTAAAAAAATAAAGTGTGTGTGTGTGTGTGTGTGTGTGTGTGTGTGTGTGTGTGTGTGTGTGTGTGTGTGTGTGTGTGTGTGTGTGTGTGTGTGTGTTGTGTGTGTGTGTGTGTGTGTGTGTGTGAGAGAGAGAGAGAGGAGAAGAGTGTGTGTGTGTGTGTGGGGTGGGGGGTGGGGGGTGTTTCAGGGATAATGCTAAATATATAATACTTACATAGCACACGATCAACACAAACACTTTTTAATTATACTCATACAAATTGAATGTCATGATAATAAAATAAGTGCAATACCCATACACTCACACAATAAAGAGGGGGAAAAACCCCAACAAAGTCATAAAAAGAACATCTACACATTGTAAGTAATAGAGACAAATTCTTTTTTTCCAGGATAATGAATAAGTACTCATGTGCTTTTTTACATTCAGTCCCCGCCCGTAGGGTCACATTTAAAAATGCACTCAGTACTCATACTTTCAAACAGTAGAGGCAAAGGGAAAAAAAAAATTTTTAAAGAAAAAGAGAAAAAGAAAAAACAAACAAACAAACAAACAACCCCAGACAAACAAAAGACAAAATAAACCCCAGAACACCCCCCCCCCCAAAAAAAAAACCAACAACAACAACACCCAACCCTCAAACAAACAAACAAACAGAAAACAAAAACAAAAAACAACAAACAAAGAAATGAGAAAAAAACATTTAAAAAAAACACCGTCCACCCCCCCCCCCCCACACACACACATACATACACCAAAACAAAAAAGAAACAAACAAAAAACCCAAACAAATCAACAACAAAAACAAAGTAACAACTACAGCAATAACAACAAAGAGAGAGAGAGAGAGAGAGAGAGAGAGAGAGAGAGAGAGAGAGAGAGAGGAGAGAGAGATGAAGAGAGAGGAGAGAGGAGGAGAGAGAGAGAGAGAGGTGTGTTTCAAGGATAATACTAAATATAGAATTCAAGACAGCACAGGATCACCATCAATATTCTTGTCGAATATACTCGTACAAATTGAACGTCATGAAAAAGAAATAAGCCCAATACCAATACGCTCTTACAATAAGGAGAAAAAAATCACTACAGTCATAAAATGAACATCTATACATTGTAAGTAAGAGAGAGATATGGGGGAGGGAGAAATGAGAGAGAGTGGGAGAGAGAGAGAGAGAGGGGGAGTGTGTGTGTGTGCGTGTGTGTGTGTGTGTGTGTGTGTGTGTATGTGTGTGTGTGTGTGTGTGTTAAAGATTTAATGCTTTTTGTTTGTAAACAAACAAAACAAAAAACGACATAGAAAAAAATACTGAATATAATTCTCAAAACAGCACATAATCACTGTCAACATTCTTTTTCATTATACTCGTACAGATTAACACATATTATTTTTATGATAGATATATTTCTTATAAGTAGTGTA
>CM054148.1:76970-81970 GCA_028751875.1 Rapana venosa
CAAGTGGATGAACAAACAAGGAACCAGAAATTGTGGAATTCATGACCAAAAGAAAGATCTCCATCATGGGCATTTCAGACACTAGGAAGAAAGGACAAGGAACGAAAGAAATCCATTCAAACTTTGTTCTCATCTGGAGTGGAGTCAGGAAAGACCAGAGAGCTACGCATGGTGTGGGATTCATCCTACACCCAGACATAGCAAAGAATCTCATGAGCGCAGAACACATATCAGAAAGACTGATTAAAATCGAAAAGACGGTTTCAGTCTAGCGTTAACATCGCACAGACACGAAGTTTTCCAGGAGCAGACATAGGGAGTGATCATGATCTTGTGATGATGACTTTCCGACTACGTCTAAAGAAAATCCACAAGCGGAACAACATCAGGATCAAATTTGACCTCGAGAAGCTGAAGGACCCAGAGGTATTAGAAATTTTTCAAGCAAGGATAGGTGGAAAGTTTGCAGCACTCACTGTGATAGACTCAGACATAGATACACTGACGAATAGTTTCAATACAGCGGTGACTGAAACAGTAAGCGAGCTTCTTGGCAAACACAGTCCAGTCAAAAAACCATGGGTCACACCTAACATCCTACAACTATGCGACAAACGTAGAGAGTTGAAGAAAAAGAAAAATGAAACAAAAGAAAGAGCAGAACAATATACGGCAGTCAACAAAAGAATCAGAAAGTCCATGACGGAGGCAAAAGAAAAATGGATCGGTGAACAGTGCCAAGACATTGATGAGAACATCAAAAAAAAAACAATAGCAAGAAAGCATATCAGCTGGTAAAAGACCTGACTAGCACAAAACAGGGAAAAGGTTTAACAATCCAAGACAAAAATGGGAAGTGTCTCACTGACGACCAGGATATTCTGAACAGATGGACAGAATACTGCTCCGACCTGTATAACTATAGAACCGCAGGAGATCCAGAAGTCCTTAATGTACCCGCAAGCAAAGACACAGACAGTCACCCTATCCTCCGAGAAGAAGTGCAAACAGCTGTCAGATCGCTGAAAAAGGGGAAGTCAGCAGGGGCTGACAACATTCCAGCTGAGTTGGTTCAAGCTGGAGGGGAAGCCATGATCAGCGCCCTACTAAGAATCTGCAACAAGATCTGGCAGACAGGAAAATGGCCAACACCATGGACACAGTCACTCATCATCACCCTCCCCAAGAAAGGAAATCTACAATGCCATAATTACCGCACAATCAGCCTCATATGCCACCCAAGCAAGGTCATGCTGCAGATAATATTGAATAGACTGAAGCCACAAGCAGAGACCATCATTGCTGAGGAACAAGCAGGTTTCAGAGCAGGGCGCAGCACAACAGAACAGATATTCAACCTCAGAATACTATGTGAGCGGTACCTTTAACATCAACAAGACCTTTACCACGTATTTATTGATTTTAAGAAGGCATTTGACAGGGTGTGGCATGCAGCTTTGTGGGCAACCATGAATTTGTACAGCATCAATGCAAATCTGATCAGAGTCATCAAACAGCTGTACAGCGAGGCCACCAGTGCAGTGTACTACAACAACAACATTGGAGAATGGTTTCGAACAACAGTTGGAGTAAGGCAGGGCTGTCTACTCTCACCCACTCTTTTCAACATCTTCCTTGAGAGAATCATGGCTGATGCACTGGAACATCATAAAGGATTAGTCAGCATTGGTGGCAGAACGATCACAAACTTCCGCTTCGCAGATGACATTGATGGAATAGCAGGATCAGAAAAAGAGCTTGCCAGCCTAACAGAACACTTAAATTAGGCCTCCAAAACATACGGCATGGAAATCAGTGCAGAGAAGACCAAACTGATGACTAATAACACCAACGGCATTAGCACTGATACCATGGTTAATGACCAGAAGCTGGAAACAATTCAAAGCTTCAAGTACCCGGGAGCCATTGTATCAGACCAGGGATCCAAGCCAGAAGTAGTATGCAGGACTGCACAGACAATAACAGCACTGTCAAAACTAAACACCATCTGGAGAGATAAAAATATCTCACTTATCTCCAAGATCAGACTAATGCGCTCCCTTGTCATATCCATATTTCTGTATGCCTGTGAATCATGGACCCTAACTGAAGATTTGGAGAGAAGAGTACAGGCGGTGGAGATGAGATGCTTTCGGAGACTCCTTGGCATCTCCTACAAAGACCACATAAGCAACGAAAGCGTGCATAACAGAATCCAGGAAACCATTCGACCCTATGAGAACCTTCTAACAATCGTGAAAAAGCGTAAATTAAATGGTATGGGCATGTCACAAGATCCCAAGGACTTGCAAAGACAGTTTTACAAGGCACTGTCCAAGGAGGAAGAAGAAGAGGCAGACCAAGGAAGAGCTGGGAGGATAACATCAGCGAATGGACAGGCCTAGAACTCAACAAAACTCTGAGAAAGGCAGAACAGAGAGACGAATGGAGGGAACTGGTTGTTGAGTCTTTGAGGGTGCCCCCACGGTCGTCAGACTACGGGACAGATAGATAGATAGATAGACATTGAATAAGCAATGCATTTGCTTTTGTCTGTCTGTGTGTGTGTCTGTCTGTGTGTGTGTGTCACATGAGGTTGATTTGAGGGTTAACTTGAACAGATCTGATGCTGGCTGTTGCCAAATCTCCAGGAAGTGACCCAACCAGCGGTGTACCTGACTAGGGGGTGGGTGAGGGGGGGTTGACCAGTGTCGCCACGACACAGAGATGACTCTGCCTAAGAGAAGAAGTAACGGACTTTGTCTGAGCATCCCCAAGACTGAAGTGGACCCCCCTGTTTCCTGTCAATCCCCCCTCCCCCCTCCCCCAGAGATAGAGACCAAAAGCCAGTATAGTCTCTCTTTCTCAAAGTGTTTTGAGCAAAGAGGTCAGTGAACTCAATGTCCATTCTTGGTCAGCGATATTTGAGCAGTCACATAATCAGTTGACTAGTCTGCATGTGTGGTAGGGGGACCACGTTCCGGCGTTATCCGTTCACCTCCCCTGCCAGGAAGGAGTTGTCGCTGATCAGCCGCCAGGCTGGCTCTTGTCTGCTGCAGTGTCCCACAAGCCTGGCCAAACAAGGGCTCAGGGAAACACTCAAGTCGCTGATCATAATGTCTTATGCGTCCATAATTGTTCAAGTGTCCATAATCTACTGTAAAATACGCATACAGTGAGACTATTTCATTAATCGTAATTCTCCCTCTAAACTTCAAATCTATAGTCGTACTTCTCCCTCTAAACTTCAAATCTATAGTCGTACTTCTCCCTCTAAACTTCAAATCTGTGGTACAAAAGCCACTACCTAAGTGCACACCAAACAGAGCTTTGCTCTGTGGGACCATGGTCACCTTGCCAGTCACACTTTCACAGATGGAGGAATTTCAAAATATCAGTTTGAGAGAAAGAAAAATAAAGGGAAAAGAAGCAAACAATCGAAGGTTTCTTTACATTCCTACCAAGTTTTAACACCTAGCCTTACAGCGCACACACACACACACACACACACACACACACACACACACACACACACACACACACACACACACACACATACACACACACACGTAAGAGTAGGCCATTGTGTGCCGGTGGGAACAGGTGACAGAATTTACAAAACCGCATACACACGGGGACTGAATGTAAAAAAGAAAATCAAGGCTTATTCCATTATCCTTGATATAAAAGAATAAAATAAATAAATAAATAAACACACACACACACCGGGGTGGGGGATGGCCTAGTGGCTGGAGTGTTGTGCGTTGTGCTCGCGATCTGCTGAACTGGGTTCAAATCCCGTTCAAGGTGACTTTCCCCCTGGTGTTAACACCAGTGCAGACTCCACTCTCCCCAAAAGTCCTTTGGATGAGACTATAAACCGAGGTATCGTGTGCCATCGCACGTAGAACACCTTGCGCACACATTAAATCTGTTCCGCTTTTCCGAATAGTAGGCCATTGTGTGCCGGTGGAAACGAGTGAAAAAATTACAAAACCGCTCACACACGGGGACTAGATGTAAAAAGCATACGAGTAAATATTCTATTTATCTTCGAAATAATAGAAAAAGAAAAAAAATCGATGCAACAAAACAGAGAGAGAGAGAGAGAGAGAGAGAGAGAGAGAGTGTGTGTGTGTGTGTGTGTGTGTGTGTGTGTGTGTGTGTGTGTGTGTGTGTGTGTGTGTGTGTGTGTGTGTTATTGTGTAACAACATGACATAGAAATCAGTTTTCAGAGTTGCTTTATACATGGTATAATCCTTGAAACTTAGAAACAAAACGCCCCTTCCTCCTAGTTAAGAACTGGTCTGCCCTCCTCTCTCTCTCTCCTCTCTCTCTCTTCTCTCTCTCTCTCTCTCTCTCTCTCTCTCTCTCTCTCCTCTCTCTCTCTCTCTGAAAAGAAAGCGGTGTGTCATGCCAGTACAGTAGTGTGCTGCTTGGTACTGTCGGCACTGAGCGCTGCTGTCATGAAGCCTTCCTTGCTCACCACATCATCCCCATCCCATCTCCTGTTTAGAGGGTTGGCAAACACTGATTCCACCATCATTGTTATTGCTGTTGTGATTGTTATTGTTACACACACACACACACACACACACATATATATATATCTGTTTATGTTAAGACTACTACTTGTGTATTTCCCTTGTTATTACTCTTTATTACACACACACACACACACACACACACACACACACACACACACACAACACTCGCACGCAACACACAGAATAGATCTATCTATCTATCTATCCATCTCTTTCATTCAGTCTCCTATTTTAGGGCCGTCTGGTATCACTTAAAGTGGAAAGACGTTAAAATTGAAGACTTACTTACTTTACTTACACACACACACACACACACACACACACACACACACACACACACACACACACACACACACACACCATTCTCCATCCAAAACAATGAATCTGGACCCCTCCCTCATCTCACAAAGAAACTCGCAACACCTACCTTTCACAAAATTCCTCACTCTCTC
>CM054148.1:86970-121203 GCA_028751875.1 Rapana venosa
TTACACTCACACCACACCCTTCCTTTACACTCACACACCACCCCCCCTTCCTTTTACACTCACCACCACACACACCCTTCCTTTACACTCACACACACCCTTCCTACACTCACACACCCCTTCTTTACACTCACACACCACACCTTCTTTACACCACCACACCCTCTTTACACCACACCACCCTTCCTTTACACTCACACCACCCTCCACACCACCACCCTTCCTTTTACACTCAACACACCCCCTTCCTTTACACTCACACACGCCTTCCTTTACACTCACACACCGCCCTTCCTTTACATCACACACGCCCTTCCTTTACACACACACACACCACCCTTCTTTACTCAAATTACTACACACAGCATCGCCGTGTGTGTTAACTCACAACACTGACCTTCCTTTACACTCAACACACCACTTCACTTACTGACTCACGACTCTACTGCCTTGCCTTTACAACAAACACACTTCCTTACACTACACACTCTTCATCAACATGCATATCACAGACTGACAAACGACTTGCCTATGTTCACTTTTGTAATGTGGACACATGCCCTTACACTTTACTTCTTACACACACTTCAACACTACCACTTCTTTACACTCCAACACATCCAAACCGTACTTCTTTTCACTCAACATTGATACCACTCCTAATCACACTTGGTCAACATCACGAGACCTTCTGTTTATCACTACAGTCAACTTCTCAAATGCACAGTATACACTGCCTTCTTAATGCATAACTTTCAAAGACCTTCTTGACCTTTATGCTGCAAGAGTGACTGCTTGATGATGATTGTCATTTTGTCACTCCACAAATGCACTTAACTACACACCTGCCTATCCTTTACACACATCCCACAGAACTCTACATGGATTTCCAGCATGCTGATGCAGAGATGTAATATACTTTGAGCTTTTATTGAATGTCTAAGATGCACGAATACATGAGCTTTCCCTGTAAATTAAACACTGTGTTACAGATTCTTCCATGCTGATGACGTCATGATGTCTTCTGTTGTCAAATTATTTATATGGTCAATGACTGCAAATATATGATCTTTGTTGTTTGATGTTGTATATGTCTTAAATTCACAACACGCACTCTTTCACTATCACAGAACTTTCAAGTCAGACGCTTTTACATAACCCTATCGCCAGAAATCATGATCGTGAACTGCATTATTAATTCCATCCTGAATTGATGCTAAGTCAAACTTTGAGACTCTTTAATCCTTGCTGAACAAGTCAATACTTTGCTTATGTATGTAGTATCACCTGACTGCTCCATGAATGCTTTCATATTGTTATATGTCTTTGGTGCAAAATTGATAATGTGTTGATTGATTTGATTGATTGATTGATTATTGACCAACCACATACACAAACGCCCTTCCTTTACACATTCATGCACAATCACATCGTCAAACACACCGACCTATCCTTCACTCACAAGCACACATCACACACACAAACACACGATACACTCACCACACACACACACCTAGAGCAAGTCTGTATGCCTTACAGTCTACACTTTGAAGCTTCTTTAATAAGTATTTAGGTGCACTAAAATAAACTTCTTGTCCATAGGATAATTTAGATCTAATTAGAGAGGTTGACAGATGTTTCAGAATTGTCATCTCTTGTCCCCAATACTGCTTTCGTACAATTTTAAGCAGATTTAAACATTTTCTTCGGTTAGTTGAGACATATTCAATCACCACATCACACCACTCTACATTACCACACCACTAAACCACATCGCAAAACAACCACATGATGACACAACTACACCACACCATCACATAACAATACCACTACAACACATCACACCAGCACACCACCACACCATATCACTACACCACCATACTTCTAGACCACACTACACCTCTCCACACCACACCGCGCAATCACACCACCTTACTAACACCACCACATCACACCATATAACCACATCACCAAGCCACATCAGCATACAACCATACACCACCACACCAAACTGGTACATCATCACACCACCACACGCACACCACACCACACACCACACCACACCACACACCATGCCACCACACCACACCACAACCCCACACCACACCGTATCACACCACCACCACACCACCACTCCAACCACATCACACCACCACCACCACACCACACCACCACACCAAACACCCACACCATCACACCACAACACAACAGCGCACTACCTCATCATAACACCAAACAACAACCCCCATATCACATCATCACACCGCTACAACCACCACACCACCACCACCACCATATCACATCACCACACCACCACATCACACGACTACATCACACTACCCCACCACACCAAAACAGCACACCAGCACACCATATCAACACACCACACTACACCACACCACACTACACACCACACCACACTACACCACACCACATACACCACACACATACAACCACACCATTAAACCAAACTCACTACACTAACTACAATATATCACAAAACCACACCACACCATAACACAACACCACACCACACCATAAACACAACACCAAACCACACCACTAAACCACACACCACACCACCACACCACTAACACCACACTATCAACACCACCATACAACACAACACAACACACTACACCACACCATCACAACATCACAGTACCATACCGCACACCACACCAACACATCATACCACCACAGCACACATCACATCACCACACCACATCATACCACCACATCATACCACCACATCACATCACCACATCATACAACCACACCACCATAATATACCCACATCACATCAGCACTCAAAACCACCCCATAACATCACCACACCACACGGACCACCCCCAATACCCCCACACCACAAAACCACACCCCCAAACCAACACCACCCACACTTTCCACACCTTTCGATAAAAACCAAAACAAAAACCACACTACACCCCATACCCCTACCCACAAAACAAAAGCACTATACACAAAACAACATCCCCCACAAACCCCCAACCCCACCAACCAAAAACACCCCACCAACCAGCACACCACCGCCACACCATACCACACCACACACCGCCCAAAACCACCCCCCCACACCCCCACACCCCACCACCAACCCCACCATGAGCCAAAACCCCAACACCACCCCCACCCACCCCAAAAAAACACCCCCGAAAAACACAAAAACCAAACCCCCACACCCTTCTCCAAAACCACCTTTCACATCACCACCCACCTTTCCCCACCCCCGCAACCTTTCCATCACCACACCCCATACCTTTCCCCCAAAAACCCCCAACAATTCCCCCTACCAAAACCCAATCAAACCATCACACCACCCCCCCTTTTAAAACCCCATACCACAAATCCCCCACCTTACATTTAAAAATTAAAACCCAGCTTCACTAATTTTCACTTCCAAAAACCACTACACTACACTACCTAAAACTAAAACAAACACCTCCCCTTACCAAAAACAATTTTTATTCACTCACCCACTTTAAAACTTAACTTTCACCTTTCCTACCCTTTAAAAACCCTACACCCACACTACAAATTCACTACCACCACATTTCACTACCCCCCTCACTACACCCCCAAATACATTACCACTTTTCACCACACTTTCACACCCAACCAACTACACTACACAAAATTTCATACATTCCACTACAATACCCCAAAAACTTACATACACAACAATTTCACTACATACCCCCTTCACTACATTACACTACACCACACTTACACTTTCACCCACACTTTTCACTAACTTCATTCACTACATTTTTCCCCTACACTACCCCCACAATTTCACTTCACTACACTACAAAACCCACACTACCACTACACCACCACCCAACTACACACACTAAAAACCCTTTTCATTTAACCAAATACATACCACATTTCACCCCACTACACTACACTACCCACTACCAATAAAAATAAAACTACACCACATACAATTTACCACCTAAACCAAACTTTCACTACACCCCACTTCCTACACCACACTACATTACACTACTCTTACCCCCACAATACAAACCTACACCAACTACACTACTCCAACCAACCCCCATACACTTTCACTACACCACCCCTAAAACTACACCACAACTACACCACTACCCATACATTAAAAAACACCACATACACAAAACCAAAAAAACACTAACCACATTTCCACAATTTTTTACATTTCACTACACTACATTACCCCTACACTACACCACATACACCAAAACCCCACACTACACTACACCACCCCTACAAACCACACCACATTTCACTACACCCAAAAAAAACTACACTACACTACTTACATACAACACTACAACACTTTCACCACCCCTTTAAACCCCACTTTCACTTTCAAATACCCTTCACTTACACCACATCCCTACACTTTCACCACATTTTCATACACCACATCACTACACTACACCCCCAAACTACACCCCCCAAAACCCCACTTAACCCCCACCCCTTTCACTAACTACACACACTACACTAAATTTCACCACATTACACTACACCCCCCCACTACCTACAACACTTACACTACCCCTTCACTACACTACACTACACCACACACATACACTAAAACACACCCCACTAAACACTTACACCTTCCACATACATAACCACACAACCACACTCACTACACTTAAAACTTACCCAAAATTTCATACACCTACACTAAAAACACACTACATTTCATACACCCATACACTACACACACACACCCCATTACACTCCACACTACACCCCACTCACTACAACAATCACCACATACATTACCCCAAACCACACTACACTACACTTCAACCTCCCCACCACACTTCATACACACACTACACCACCTACACTACACCTACACCACACTACACTACACTACAATACACTACACCACCCCTACACTACATACACTACCCACACTAACCAAACACTACACCACCTACACACACTACACCACTACACTACCCCCTACATTACACACACCATCACTCCTCACCCCAATACACCACACTACACAAATAATAACCCCAATACACTAACCAAAACACACCCACATACCTACAAAACACACACCCAACCTAAACCTACACCCCAAAATTTTCACTCAACACTTTCACCAAACTACACACCCTACACCACCTACAACCACATACACCAAAATTTCACCAAAAACACCACACCAAAAATAACAAAACTTCACTAAACTACACCCACCTACACTACAAATTCCACCCCCACACTACACTAACTAAACCCCAAAACCACACAAACCCCCCCACACACCCCTAACCCCTCACCCCCACACTACACACCCCCCAAACCCCCCATTTCATACACCACACACCCACCACATACACCACCCCCCAACCCCCACCCACACCAATACCCACACTACACTACACCCCCCCAAACAACCCCCCCATACCAAAAAAACCAACAAAAAAAACACCACACAAACCCAACACCACACCCACCCCCCACACCACAAACCCCACAACCCCCACACAAACCCCCCAAAATACACACAACACCACACACAAACACAAAACCCCCTTACACACACCACACCTACCCCCAAAACACCCCCACCCCAACCCCCCACCCCCCCCCCCCCACCCCCAAAACCCCACCACACCCACCAACAAACAAAAACCACCACCCAAACCCCATAAAAAATACCCCCAACCAAAACACCAACCCCCAAACCCTACCAACTACAACTACACCACCCACCAACACCATCTTTTACCCCCACCCAACCACCAAAAAACAATTTACACCACCACACCATACCACCTACAACAAACACACCACACCCAAAACCCTTAAAAATACACCCCACACCCCCACCTAAACAAAACACCACCACACCAACAACCCCACAAAAACACCAACCCCCCAACCCCATACAAAATCACCCCCACACCCCAACCACCTACAACAATACCCACCCCCAACACCCATACAAAATCACACCCCACCAAACCCCAAACCCTACAACAAACACCCCCACACCCCACCCCCCCAACAATAAAACCCCTACACAAAAAAACACCAAACACACCTACCCCCACCCAAAAAAACCCCACAACCACAAAAAAAATAAACCCCAAAAAACCCCCCAAACCCCCCCCCACCCCCACATCCCCAATCCCCACACAAAAACAAACAAAATACCCCCCCAAAAAAATAATATCCAAAAAATTTTAAAAAAAACAACCCCCCAAAAAAACTTTTAAAAAAAAACCAATTTAAAAAATACCAAAAAAACCCCCCACCCCCAAAAAACCAAAATTTAAATACCAACCAATTTTCCCAAAAAACACCCCAAACCAATTTTAAAAAAACCAAAAAACATAAAAAATTTTTCCCCCCAATTTTTTTAAAAACCAAAACCCAATAAAAAAACTTAACCCCACCCCCCCCAAACAAAAAAACAAAAACCCCCAAACCAACCCCCCTTTAAAAATTTTAAAATTAAAATTAAAACCCCCCAAACTTTAAACCCAAAAACCCAACAAAACAACACTTTTCCCCAAAAACACCGCAAGACACCTACCCACCCTTTCTTTTAAAAAACACACCCCCCACACCAAAAAAACACCCCAACCCCCAAACCCCCACCACCCCACCACCAAACCAAAACCAACCACCCAAACAACAAACACCTCAACCCCCAACCCAACCTTTACCCCACCCACACCCCCATACCCACCACACCCCCATCAAAAACACCATCACCCCCATCATAAAACCCACAACAAACCCCTAAAACCCCCTACACCCCAACACAAAACCCACCTCCCAAACCCCCTTTAAAAAAAAACCCCTCACCCCCACTTAAACCCCCCCTTAACAATTTAAAAAAACCCCCACCCACCCTTTCAAACACACCAACCACCCAAAAAACTTCCAACCACCACAAAAACACCCTACACCACCACAAACAACCCCTCACCCAAAACCCTAAAAACCCCCACACCACAATTATAAATCACCCCCCAAACCCCCCCCAAAAAAAACCCCACCCCCACAAAAACCCCCTACACACCCCATCTATAAAAAAACCCCCCTAACCACACCATCTATAAAAAAAACCAACCCACCCCATTTATAAAACACCACCACCCACAAAATTAAAAAAACCCCCCCCCACCACACATTATAAAACCCAAACCTACACCCCACCTTATAAAACACCCCCCCCTAAAAACCCCCACCAACTCTAAAAAAACCTACCCACACCATTAAAAAAACACCTACACCAACAAATTTAAACCCCCAAAAAACCCACCCACCACCTACACCCCCCATCTATAAAACACCCTCCCAACATTATAAAACACCCCCCACCACACCATTAAAAAAACACCCTACCCACCATTTAAAAACCCCCTTTCCCCACCATCTATAAAAAACACCACACCCCCATTATAAAACCCCCCTACAAAACCATCTTAAAAAACCCACAACCCCCACCATAAAAACACCATTTCACCACACCAATTTTTAAAACACCAAAAAAACACCAACCCTCTAAAAAAACCCCAACCTACCCCACCATCTATAAACACCAATACCCACACCTCTATAAAACCCCTACACCCACCATCTATAAAAAATAAACCCCCCCTAAAAAAACCCCACCATTTCCCATAAATCCCCAAAACACCACAACATCTTAAAACACCCCCACCACAAAAAACCCCCTACACCCCACATCTATAAACCCACCCAACCCCCAACCCCTATAAAAAAAAACCACCAAACCCCCAATCTAAAAAACACCATAACCAACCCCTTTTTAAAACACCTAACCAACCCACCCAAACCCTTTAAAAAAACACCAACCCCCCATCTATAAAACCCACCTCCCAAACCCTCTTAAAACACCCCCACAACCCCCCATTAAAAACCCAACCCCACCACCAACTAAAAAACAAAAACTATAAAAAAACCACACCCACCTCTATAAAAAACCATACACCCAAACCAACCCCAAAACACACCCCCACCATCTTAAAAAAACCAATACCCAACCACTAAAAAAAAACACCTCACCCCACATCTATAAAAACACCACCCACCCACACCATCTTTAAAAAAACCTACCCACACCCATTTAAAAAATCCCACAATCAAAACCCCCCCTACAACCCCATAAAAAACCCACCAAAACCCCAAACCCTTATAAAACAATCCCACACCATCTATAAACAAACCTACACCCCAACCCTTTAAAAAAAATAAACCACCCACTATAAACACCAAACCCACCCAACCATTATAAAACCCACTCACCCACCATCTAAAAACCCCACCCCCACTTTCCCCCTTTCACCACACACTAAAAAACCCCCACCTACCCCACAAATTATAAAACACCCCCTACACCCCCCATCTAAAAACACACCCCACACCACCCCACTACACCACACCATCTATAAAACGCCACCTACACCACACCATCTATAAAACCTCACCTACACACACCATCTATAAAACACCATCACACCACACCATCTACCCCACAACCAACTACAAAACAGCACCTACGCCACACCATCTAAAAAACACCTATACACCACATCACCATCTATAAAACACCACATACACCACACCCATCTATAAACGCCACCTACACCACAACATTTGAAAGCACCCCACCTACACCACACATCAACACCACACCCATCTATAAAACGCCACCTACACCACACAATCTATAGAAACCCACATACACCACCCCATCTTATAAAGCCATTCTAACAACAACACCATCTATAAAACAGCACCTACACCACACCATATATTAAAACACCATCTACACACACCATCTATAAAACAGCACCTACACCACACACCAACTATAGAACACCAAAATACACCAACACCACACATCTATAAAACAACATCTACACCAAACCACCTATAAAACAACATCCTACACCAACACCATCTATAAAACACCACTACACCACACCATCTATAAAACTCCACCTCCACCAACACCATCTATAAAAACACCACCACACCACACCATCTATAAAACCCATCTACACACACCATCTCTATAAAACTCCACCTCCATTACAAACATATATTAAAACACCACCTACACCACGCCATCTAAAAAACACCACCTACACCACAACCATCCTATAAATCAGCACCTACACCACACCATCTACAAATCAGCACCTACACCAAACAACATCTTGTACCACACCACCTACACCACACCACCTACAACCACACCATCTATAAAAACACCATCTACACCACACGCATCTATAAAACACCACCTTCACAACACCATCTATCAAACACCACTACACACATGACCATCTATAAAACACCACCTACACCACACCATCTATAAAACACCAAACTTACACCCACCACCATCATAAAACCCCACCTACACCACACCATCTATAAAACACCACCTCACCACCCACACCATTTATAAAACACCATATTACACCACACATCTATAAAAACCACCTACACCACACCATCTATAAACGGAACCACACCACACCATCTATGAAACACCACCTACCGCCACACCATCTATAAAACGCCAACTACAACCCCACCATCTATAAAATAGCACCTACAACACCCCACCATTCCATAAATGGCAGCACATACACCACAACGATATGAACCACACCACCTACAACCACACCCCTACACCACACAATCTACAAACACCACCTACAGCAAACCAATCTATAAAACACCACCTACACCACACTAACTTTGAAAACACCATATACACCATTCCATTAAAAAACACCATATACACCACACAATCTATAAAATAAACACCAACACCACACCAACTATAAAACACACCTACCCAACAACCATCTCCTAAATCTCACCGACTACACCACAACAGCTATAAAACAACCAACTACACCACACCAACATAAAAACCAACTAAAAAAACCATCTACTCCACACCATCTATAGAACACCACCTACACACCAACGTCTACACTACACCACCTACACCCCACCATCTATAAAACACCACCTACGCCAAAAAAACACCATCTTAAAACAACACCTACACCACACCATCTATAAAACACCACTTCCCCACACACCAATATTAAAAAAACACCTACATCAACAACCATGGTATAAAACATCAAATACACTACACCATCTTAAACCACCACCTACAACCACACCATCTATGAATCAACATTCTGCACCACACATCTATACAACACCAACTACACCACACCACCATCTTATAAAACACCACCTACACCACACAACTATAAAACACCACCTACCCACACCATCTATAAAACATCCACCTACACCACATCCATCTAGACAACATCACCTACAACACCACTCCACCTACACCAAAACCATCTATAAAACAACACCTACACTACACCATTCTATAAAACACCACCTACACCACACCATCTATAAAACAAACCACCTACACCACACCATCCTATAAAACACCACCCTACACCACACCACTAACACCACCCATCTTTAAAACGCCACCTACACAACACCATCTAGAAAACAACACCTACACCACACCATCTATAAAACCAGCACCTTCACCACAACAATCTAGTTAAAACACCAACTTCTACACCACACCATCTATAAAACACACCTCACCACACAATCTATAAAACACCACTACCCAACACCATCTAAAAAAAACCGCCTAACACCACAACTCTATAAAACACTACTACACCACAACCAACTATAACACCCCAACTATAAAAAACCTTCTACGCACACCATCATAAAACACCACCTACACCACAACGTCTCACCAACACCACCTACACCACAACAACCTACACCACACCAATTACACCACCACCACTATAAAACACCACCTACGCCCACACCAATCTATAAAACAACACCTACATCCAAACAATCTATAAATACATCAAATACACCACACTATCTATAAAACACCACCTACACCATACCAGCATATGAAACAACAACTGCACCACACCATCTATACAACACCACCACAACCACACCATCTATAAAACACCACTTACACCACACCAACAATAAAACACCACCTACCCCACAACATCTTAAAAACACCACCTACACCACACCAACTAGACCAACATCACCTACACCACTCCCACTACACCACACCATCTATGAAAACACCATATACACCACAACCATCTATAAAACACCACTACACACAACATCTATAAAACTCCCACCTACACCACACCATCTACAAACACCAAACCTACACCACACCATCCTACACCACACCATCTATAGAACGGACCACCTACACCACACCATCTATAAAACAGCACCTACACCACACATCTATAAAACACCATCTACAAACCACACCCATCTATAAAACAGCACCTACACCACAACCACCTACCCACACCACCTACACCACACCATCTATAAAACACCACCTACACCACACATCTATAAAACACCAACTCCACCACAAGAGTACCATTACAAATCACACCTACACCACAACATCTGCACCACACCACCTCACCAACACCACCTACACCACAACCATCTATATAACACCATCTACAACCACACCATCTATAAAACCGCCACTACACCACTACAATCTATAACAACACACCTCCACAACAACATCTATAAACTCCACATACACCACACCATTGTACACCACACCATCTATAAATCAGCACCTACACCACACCATCTGAACCACACACCACACAATACAAAAAACAAAGACAAAAAAAACACAAAAAAGAACATCAAAAACGAAAAAAAAAAAAAAAACACAACAGAAAAAGAAAAGCACATAACACATACATAAACAACAACCCACAAGCCATACACCCCATCCAACACCGCACAGGCCGCACACCACCAATCTCCCCCTTCACCTACACCAAAAGCACCACCCGCCGCCCACCCCCGCTCCCCAACCCCCCCCCCCCACCTCCCCCTCCCCCCCCCTCTCCCTCCCACCCCCCCCCCACCCCCCCTCACCCAACTCCCACCCCACCATCCCCCACCCCCCTACGCCACGGCCCCCCCCCCCCCCCCCCCCAACCCGCCCCCCCCAACCACCACCTACCACCCCCCCCCCGACACCACCACCTCATATAAGACACCCACATACCCCAGACAAACACTCACACACCCACCCCCACCACCACCATCATACACCCCCCCTATCCACCACCCCAACACTAAACCGCCACCCTACAACCACATCTATAACACACCACAACCCGTCCACACCCTCTCCTAAAACCCCACACAAATCACACATCCAATACAACGCCACCAACACCCCACCCTCTAAACACCCACACCAACACCACACCATCTCTCAAACACCATCTACACCACACCATCTACACCCCACCAACTACAACAACAGCACCTACACCCACACCATCAATAAAACCCCAAATACCCCACACATCTATCCCACACCACCTACACCCACCATCACACCACCCCACCTACCCCCCACCCACCCCCCTATAACACACCAGCAACACCACACCATCCAAAATCCGCAACCTACACCCCAACATCTGAACCACACCCACTACACCACATCCACCTAACAAACACCCTCAATACAACCCATCTACACAAACCCTCAATACAACACCCACAACACACACAAACAATAAAACACCCCCTACCCACACCATCGATAAACACCACCTACCCCACACAATCTAAAACACCACCTACACCACAATCCATCTATAAACACCACCCACACCACACCACTATAAAACAGCACCCACCACGCCATCTTAAAACAGCACCTACACCACAGCATCTATAAACATCACTTAACCCCACACCATCTATAGATAAAACACCGCCTACACCACAACAACATTAAAACACCACCTACAAACACCACACAACAATAAAACACCAACTATAAAAAAACCCATCTACTCTATACCATCTATAAAACAACCACCTACAACCACAACGTCTACATCACACCACCTCAGCACACCCTACACCACACCACCAAAACCACACCATCTATAAAACACCACCACGCCACACCACCTATAAAACAAGCACCTACACCACACCATCTGATAAATCATCAAATACACAAAGACCACACCTCTATAAAACAGCCCACCTACATCACACCATCTATGAAACAACATCTGCACCACTCCATCTATACAAAACCACCTACACCACACCATCTAAAAAACAAAAACCACCTACACCACACCAACATAATAAAACACCACCTACCCCACACCATCTATAAAAAACACCACCTACACCACACCATCTAGACCAACATCACCTATACCACTCCACCTACACCAAAACCATCTATAAAAACACCATGAACAACCACTACCATCAATAAAACACCCACCTACACAACACACTCTATAAAACGCTACACCTACACCACAACATCTGAATCACAACCACAGACACCACACCATCTACACCCACACCATCTATAAAAGCCACCTACACCACCCCACCTACAAAACACCACCTACAAACCCACCATCTATAAACAACCATCTACACCACACCATCTATAAAACACTATCTACACCCACAACATCTAATAAAACACACCTACACCACACATCTATAAAACAACCATATACACAACACCATCTATAAAACAACATCTACACAACACCATGCTATAAATCACCATCTAAACCACACCTCTATAAACAACATCTCACACCACACCATCTATAAAACTCCATCTCCACCACAACATCTATAAACAGCACATACACCACAACCATCTTATAAAAAACCACAACCTACACACCACCATCTATAAAACACCACCTACAACCACACCATCTATAAAAACTACCACCTACACCACACCCATCTCTACAAATCAGCCCTACACCACGAACATCTGAACACAACCACCTACAACCACACCACTACACCACACATCTATTAAACACACCATCCTACAACCACACCATCTAATAAAACACCACCTAACACAACACCATCCAGAAAACACCAACTCCACCAAACACCTATAAAACTCCACCTACACCACACCATCTATAAAAACACACCCTACACCACACCATCAATAAATCAGCAACCTACACCACAACATCTGAACACACCACCTACACCACACGCCACCGACACCAACACCATCTACAGACACCATCTACAACCACACCATCTAAAAAACACTACCAACACCACACCATCTATAACAACACCACCTTCACCAAACACCAGCTAGAAAACACCACCTACCCACACCATCTATAAAACACCACCTACACCAGCACCATCTATAAAACACCACCTACACCCACACCAATCTATAAAACACCACTACACCACAACATCTCTAAAACACCATATACAACACAAACCATCTATAAAACATCCACCGTGACCCACACCACACCATCTAAAAAAACACCGCCTACACCACACCATATATAAATACACCACCTAGACCACTACATCATAAAAAACGCACCATACACAACACCATCTATAAAAACACCATCTACACCACACCATCATAAAACACCACCTACAACCACACCATCTATACAAATATAACACACCTACACCAAAACGTCTACACCACCCCACCTAAACGACACCAACTACAACCACACACCTACACCACCCCATCTATAAAACACCACCTACGCCACACTAGTCTATAAAACACCACCTCAAACACACCATCTATAAATTTACCATATACACCACACCATCTATAACAACACCCCCTACATACCACAAACCCATCTATGTACAACATCTGCACCACACCATCATACAACACCACCTACACCACACCATCTATAAAACACCGCCTACACCACCACCAACTAAAAACACCACCACACCAACAACCATCGATAAAACACCACCCTAACATCATCCACCAATCAATAAAACCCACCTACATCACCGACACCACACCACCTACACCACACACCTACACCACAACCATCTACGACCACACCATCTAGACCACATCACCTACACCCTAGCACATGGTATAGGAAAAACACCAATCAAACCTACACACACCATCTATAAAACACCACCTACACCACAACATCAACAAAACAACCATGTACACCACACCACATTGTACACCACCTACACCACACCATTCACACCACACCACCTCCACAACCACCAATACACCACCTACACCACACCACATACACTTCACCAACCCTTCATCACACAATCCACCCCACACCAAACCTATAACTACAAACACCACCCACATCACACAACAGAACTTGCACCACAACCACACCAGCACACCACCTCCACTACACCACAAACACACACCTCTAACACCACCAACACTACCATACTGAATCACACCACACAGTTCCACACAAAATTTCACTAACACCTCATAGCACCATATGAACCACACCCAACACACATTCCACAACACAACATAATCATCAACACCCACAACCAACTCCACCGCACCCACACCAGCAAACACACACACCAACCCCCCCCCCAAAAAAAAAGAAAGAGAAACACACACACACACACACATCTACACACACACACACACACACCCAAACACACACACACAACACACACAAACACACACACACACACACAAACACAAACCCCCACACACAACACACAAACACTAACGACACACACACACACAAACAACACACACAACACACACACACAAAAACACACACACAGACTACAAACAAGGACTGCTTTGGGTTCTGTTCATTGCTGGGCTACTGGTCTAAAGTGGAACAACCTCTGTTAGTTAATAAGAAAGAACAACATCTACAGTGAGTTAGTCCCCTTGGTAATGCACAACAATCATAATGGTCAATGATAAAGTGTGACATATTAGCAACAAACATGTAATGTAACACACACACATAAACACACACACAACCAAACCCAAACCCCTCTCACGCACAGCAAAGAGAATAAAAAAGACTCACACTTCACGACAACACCACACCCACACACACCACACCAACACATACCACCACTCCAACACCACAACAACACCCACAGACCATACCACACACGCCACACCACACCACACCCACAAACCATACCACAACCACACCAGACACCCACACCACACCCACACCCACATCACACCACACCACACCCACTACCATACCACACCACGCCACACCACACCACACCCATACCACACCACACCAACACCCACACCACACCACATCAACATACACCACACCAACATCCCACACCATATCACATCCACACCAACTACCACACCACAACCACACCAACCACCACACCCACACACACCACACCACACCCACACCAAACAGCCCACCACACCACACCACACACCCCACCACCACCCACACCACATCCCACAACCACCACCCACACCACACCACACCACACCACACCCACACCAACACCAACACCACAACCACCACCCACACCAACACCCACACCACACCACACCACACCATCACCAACACCCACACACACACACCCACACCACCACCCACACCACACCACACACAATACCCACACCCACACCACACCACACCACAACCTCAAAACCAACACCCACAACCACAAACCACAGTCCACACCCACACACCACACCAACACCACACACCACACCACACCACACCACAACCCACACCCAACCACACCACAACACACACCCACGCCCACGCCACACCACACCACATCCCACAAATAAAGAACCACACCACAAAACCACACCCACACAACCACACCACACCACACCAACCAAACACACCACACCACACCCCACCCACACCACACCCACATCCCACACCACACCACACCACACCACACCCACGCCACGCCGACACCACACACACCACAACCAACAAACCACACCTCACAACCACACCACACACACCACACCCACATCCCACACCAACACCAAACCACACCACAACCCACGCACACCACAACCACACCAAACCCACAAACCACACCACACAACACCCACACACACCACACACACCACATCCACACCCACACACACCACACCCACCCCCCCCACACCCACACCCACACAAACATCACACCACACCACACCACACCACACCCACACCACACCCACACCACACCCACACCACACCACACCCACAACCACACCCACACCCACAACCACAAACCACACCAACACCACAACCACATCCACACCACACACACCCACATCACACCACACCACATTCCCCACAACCCACACCACACACACCACACCATACCACAAACCACACCACACCACAGACCACAAAACCACACCCACACCACACCACACCACACCCACACACCACACCACACCACACCACACCACACACACCCACGAACCACACCACACTCACACCCAACACCCACAACACCTCACCAAAAAAGACACACCCACACCACTCCCAACCACACCACAACACACACCAACACCACACACCACACACCACCCCACACGACACCACACCCCACACACAACCACACACCACACCACATTCCAACACCCACACCACACCACACGCCTCGCATACATTTACCCACACAGGGTAGAAATAGAGGGGGAAAATGAGAAAGAGGAGACAACCGACACAAACAGTCGACGGCTGAACACAAACACACACACACACACACACACACACACCACACACACACACACACATACATAACACACACCACATTATAAAAGGCAAGCATCATCATCTATCTATCTGTCCCTAGTCTGACGACGAGGGGGGCACCTACTCAAAGACTCAAACAACCAGTTCCCTCCATTCCCTCTCCTGTTCTGCCTTCCTCAGGGATTTTTGTTGAGTTCTAGCCCTGTCCATTCGCTGAATTTATCCTCCCAGCTCTTCCTTGGTCTGCCTCTTCTTCTCCTCCTAGGACAGTGCCATGTAAAAACTGTCTTGCAAGTCCATTGGATCTGTGACATAGATCCCATACCATTTAAGTTTACGCTTTTTCACGATCCTTAGAAGGTTCTCATAGGGTCCAATGGTTTGCTGGATTCTGTTATGCGCGCTTTCGTTGCTTATGTGGTCTTTGTAGGAAATGCCAAGGAGTCTCCGAAAGCATCTCATCTCCACCGCCTGTACTCTTCTCTCCAGATCTGCAGTCAGGGTCCATTATTCACAGACATACAGAAATATGGATATGAAGAGATAGGGTAAAAGCCGAGTCAAGCTCAACCACTTACTGTTTATCCAAAACCAGGCAACTTTTGGCGCGATTCGGCTTCGCCTCATCGGACCAAAAACTTGCATAGTTTTATATAAAAACTAAGCAGTTTACCTTGACTCGGCTTTTACCCTATCTCACACTAAAACTGAAAGTCATACTAAATTATTTCTAATGAGCAAACAAATAAAATTAAGGGAATTTTATGCTACACAATATCTTTGTCAAGCACTAATACAAAAATACTATAAAAAAACAACTAATTACTTCTTCTTATTAATGATTTATGCTATGCTATGCGAATTTTTTTATTTAAAAAAAAGGTGCAAAACCTTCTCTGCTACCCAGGCTCCGTTACAGAAGGAGAGCAATTTGGAGGGCACTGCAAACGGAGCTTTGTTGGGAAGCGGAGAAGATTTCCCGGCATTACACGACTGTTGAATGCCGACACACGCATTCACACCCAACGACGCATTCACAACAAAACACATTAACAGGACAACAAAATACACACTCACACAACACAAAATAGTACAAACAGGACATAACACACAAAACACTTAACATCCCAAACATAGTACACAACAACACAAACACATAAATAATAAATTATAGGACCTGTACCAACTGCTACCCAACCGGGATCGAACCCGTGCCTGCCTGCTCTGCCCCCCTGCCTGCCTGCCCATTCTAACGCATCCGACTTCCCCACTGGCTGGCCCCGCAGGGTGATAGAACGAAGTGAAAATTAATAAATCTCAACCATTCCTAACTGATGGCGCAACACGTACTTAGCACGCCTCTTTTGCGCCTGAGTTAGCCAAAGATTGTGGCATGTTGCCAAAACAACACACACAGTACCTACCGCAGAGAGCACAGGACATATTATGTGTGGTTGTGTTGAGATTGTACGTTTGTGGTATGTTGTGTGTCTGGCTGTCTTCATGTTCTTGAGTGTGTAAAAAAAAAAAAGCTATTTGGTTTTACACTACACAGTATTAGTCGCTGGTCTGTTTGAAAGTATTACCTTTAACTATGCTTTGAGCTTCTTAGTTATAGCTTTAATTCTTTCTCTTCTGTCCGGCTGTAATAAACAACATTCTCCCCGAAGGCATTTTATTAAACCCATCTCGTCTTTCATGTGAAAAATTACTACGACCGTTGATTTGTAATCACGTAACTTTTAATATGCTATTATATTTTTGTGCCAGCCACCAAAACAGATATCTGTGCAGAGTCCTCCACAGAAAAGCGCGCTTATACAAACTATTCCTTTTCTTAACAATGTCACGGCCTGCTGAGCGATCGGTCTATTAAGAACAGGTCTCCTATTTTCAAGCGCCTGTAATAGTATTCTTATCAAACCTCGCTATGGCCGTTCAAGGGATAAACAATAATTATATTCTCATCTGTCCAAATAAATTGTCTCTCTCTGTAGTTTTATTGTTGGCAGTGTTTGGACAGAAATAACAATCGACCTCGAATGATTTTTTACACTGTTTGTAATAAATCTAATAACAAATTAGAGTCTTGCACAGCCAGTCTGCCCACAAATTAAGAGCAGTGAGCTTCTTTTGGTAGAAAACTAAGCTGTTCATTAGTAAACAACTTCTTTTATAGTCTGTTTCCTTCTATGTTGAGCTGGGCATCATCACTACAAATAGATATATTTTTATGGCTCATCATTTTCTTGCTCTTTCTCTATTTGTATAGTTTATTCCTTCTGAGGCCGTTTTCCAATACGTCTTCTGAACCAAGCAGCTATCTCATCTGTTGATCAAAGTCAACCCACAATGCAAATTTAGATGTTAGGTAATTCATGAAGCCTAACATCATGTAGATGTAAAGATTTGCTTGTAACACCAGTGGTGGTATCATTGTGTTGACCAGAACCAAAGTATTTTCTTACCTCATCAAAGTGTTGATATGGTAAATAGCCTGATTTAGCTGATTTGGCTGTCCCTCTATAGTACATGATAAATGTTTAATACCGGGATTAATGAACCTCTCACTTAATCTGGAAAAGGGGGTGGCTGGTTCTTCAAACAGCATTAATATTTTCCCCCTTTTAAGATCTTGCCCCAGGAGTGTTCAGATTTTATGTTCCACACAGTATCTGCTGTACTCTTATTATTGTGCTATGGTTTAAGCACATCTTTCATAATAGATAGCAACTTAACTGATATTGCTGTGCAATCAAGCGTGCAAGCTCTGGGTGATTGACAACATCATACTCTAAAGATATAACAAGTTATTTTTACTTTGCGTCAGCGTCACTGGATGTAATAACACGATCACTGTCCATTAAAGGTCAGCTCATAGGACAGTCTGTCTCTGAGTGCGCCCTGAATAGTAAGGCATGAGAGAGCTGAGCAGTTCAAAAAGTCAAGAGGAATACAAAAACCTTTACCATAACTTTGGCTATGCAGCATCTTTTTCCTGTTTCCCTTATCAGCAGAAAATAATCTGTGTATTTAATCCTCAACATCCTGTAGGCTTGATAAATAAGATCATCTCTTTTTTCTTTGTCATAAATTAAGTATAGATCAGAATAATGTCGGCATTGTTTCAATGACAGTACTTTTCTGCCATCTAGCTTGACAACTATCTTTTTTTATAAATAGCCCTACCTAAGTTTGCTACCACACTCTGTTTTGATCATCCCCTTTTTGTTTTTTTTTTTTTTCCCCCCCCCCCCCCCCCCCCAAAATGACTCTATTCAATCTGAAAACAAGGCCTAGTTGTGCCTTGGAACAATGACATCATCTTTTCCTAAATTTTTGAAACCTAACAGTCAGAATCCTGATTTTCATCAATATGGAGGGGTTGTTTTAATAACCGATTTCTGTCCTGTTTTTCCTTAATGCCTAAGTATCTTTTAAACGTCTGTATGGAGTCAAGGATTGCTCCAAATGTTTGTTGCGCTAATCTTTTTTCTATAAGGTAGCAAAATAAAAAAAACAATAATAAATACTGGAAGATATGATATAGATAATGGAATGATGTGTTAACGCCAGCTGATGATATGGGGTGAATCGGCAGCATCTGTAGCACCTCTGCATTCAGTCAGCAAAGAATTATTAGAAAGCCAGAGTTTAAAGATATTTCAACACAAGTTTGGGACAACCAACGCAGAAGTACTAAGACCATACGGACTAGATATGGGACAACAAAGCCAATCTGTATGCTATAACTGACACAGGACAAAAGGTTTTATTAACAAAGAAAAATAACCCTCATCAGTTTTTAGCAAAAAATACACTCAAGCAGAGACTAAGTGTTGCTATGCAGAGAAAACTTGATATTAGTGATGCACTGACTACTAACAGACTGCCTACCCAAGCTGTTGCACAACTACAAAATGCTGAAGAAAACCTACCAACAAACATTGAAAGTCTACCACTTGAAGACCTAGCACAGTCAGCAAACAAAACAACTGAAACTATTAGAGTATGGAAACTAGCTTCCACACAAGCAAACGACGACACAGCAAGAAAACACTAAATGATCAACCACCCCTACCACCTGCGAAAAATAATGGGCATCAATCAAGCACTACAGAGTATTAAGAGGCGAACTGATTAAATAATTTAGCAAATGCTAGGTGATTTAGACACAACACATAGAACTAGAAAGAAGAAGCAGCAGAAGCAGGACAACGCAATCTTGACCAGGAAGTAAAAGAAAGAAACACATCACACAGCGTCTAAAAAATCTGCAAGATGACCGCCAAGCAAAAGATTTAGAGTTCTTTAACAATAACAATCAACCGAATTCCTTTATGAAAAGCAGTACACTACTACGGAAAGAATCCGTACACTGTTTCGCGAGCAAAAGGCAATAACACTTGTCAGTATAATTAAAGCAATGTTTCGCTATTACACACTTGTGTATCGCAAACAGAAGCACACTTCCGCCACCACCCCACCACCTTTCGCACCCACAAGGCACTGGCTGGTAGGGCAACAACTCGGCCACTTAGCTGAGCTATTAAAAAAAAGTAGCCTACAAAGTTGGCGACGCACTTCCTGGTATAATTGTTCTTTTGTTTAGCGGCTATTATCAGCAGCAGGAAATTGTGGGATTTATGGAAGAAGCATTTATGGGCATTACTGGGTTTTAGTTGTTGGCTTTATCCATTCTTCTAAAATAAGATAATCCCAGCCGCGTAAAACAAGTATACTATTTAAAGCAGTAATATTCATCATAGTGACTGTCTCTTATCAAGGGGAATAAATATTGGTTTTTTTTTCTTTCTCCTGAGGTGGTAGTAGTTCCTTCCCCTGTTTCTTGTGTCGACTTACTACTGATACTACTGATGGTGTATGTTTACACTTTCATTTTTCCAACAGCACAAAATCCTCTCCAGCAATAATATATTGTTTGTGTAAGTTTGTAATTGTTCCTATTTATAACTAGCATGTGGAAGGCTGCATATATTAAAACCATGTCCTATAGCTAAGTCTTACATTAACTGCAATAGTGAAAGAACATCTTGATAAATGCTTGATCTTGATGGTAGGTCAACAGCCGAGTAATACGTCCTTCAAGATTTGCTAGAAACTGCTTCTGTGCATCAAACCCAGTGCCACCAATAAAACTCGAACCCTTGTCTGTGCCTGTGGCACCAAGCAAGCACCAACATAGTCGGACAGAGTCATTAATCCTCTCTTAATCCCTGTCTTGTTAACCCTTCAACATCTTATCAGAATAAAAAGTCGTCCAATGCAACATTGCTTGCACTATTGAACCAGAGAACAACCTTGCACCACGCGAGAAAGATGTAATTGGTGGCCACCAGTCATAGTTATACCTCCTGTGCACACCCCACAAATACAGATCCCCATGCCGTGAATTTTTGTCCGTGTTTGTCTTTAATGCAGTCTAAGAATCAATATTGAACTCATTCACAGCCTCTCATACGCCTGTCATGTAAATCCCTACTATTAAAGGAATGAAGTTTACTATCAGTGGGCAGTGGGACCTGCACTCAGATAGCACACGCCTGAAACTGTATGTACACATGAAACCTTACACAGACTTTACTAACTGGTTTGGATTGGTCATGGTGGTCAGCATATGACACACCACAGCCTGTAGTTGCACAGTGAATAGCAAAGTATAAGTGGTTTTGATAGAACTGTATAGATTATACAACCTTGCTTCGCAGTGGCATCATCCTTAATTGGTGTTTAAGTATGATTTCAGGGGTTGGGAACTTTACTTCGAAGATCAATGTCATCAGAACAACACCTACACCACACCACTATAAAACAGTCACTACACCACACCACTAATAAAACACCACTACACCACACCATCTATAAACAGCACCTACACCACACAATCTATAAAACACCACCTAACCCAACACCATCTAAAAAACACCGCCTACACCACAACTATCTATAAAAACACCACCTACAACCACACCATCTATAAAACACCAACTATAAAAAACCTTCTACTCCACACCAACTATAAAAACACCCACCTACACCACAACGTCACACCACACCACCTACAACACACAACCTACACCACCCCACCTACACTCACACCATTATAAAACAACCACCTACGCCCACAAAAGCCAATCTATAAAAACAACAACCTACATCAAACCATCTATAAAACATCAAATACACCACACCCTCTATAAAACACAACCTACACCATACCATCTATGAAACAACATCTGCACCACACCATCTATACAACACCACCTACACAACACCATCTATAAAACACCACTTACACCACACCACTATAAAACGCCACTACCCCACAACATCTATAAAACAGACACCACTACACCACAGCATCTAGACCACAATCACCTACACCACTCCACCGACACCACACCATCTATAAAACCCCATATACACCACACCATCTATAAAACACCACCTACACATCACCATCTTATAAAAACACCACTACACCACACCATCTTATAAAACACCACCAACAACCACACTAATCCTACACACAACCATGCTATAAAACGCCACCTACACCACACCAACTATAAAACAGCACTACAACCACGCCATCTATAAAACAAATCCATCTACACCACACCATCTATAAAACAGCACCTACAAACACCACACCACCTACTCCACACCACCTACACCACACCAATCTTAAAACCACCACCTACACCACACCATCTATAAAACAGAACCATCTCCACCAAACCATTAACAATCATCACCTAACCACAACATCTGCACCACACCACCTACACCACAACCAACTACACCACACCATCTATAAAACACCATCTACACCATCACACCCCTATAAAACGCCACCTACACCACACAATCTATAAAACACCACCTCCACAACAACATCTATAAAACTCCACATACACCACACCAGATAAAACACCACCTACTACACCACACCTTCTATAAATCACACCTACACCACAACATCTGAACCACACAACTACACCACACCACCGACACCCACAACCATCTATAAGACACCATCTACACCACACCATCTATAAAACACCACCCTACACCACAACATCAATAAAACACCATATACACCACACCATCTATAAAACGCCACCTACACCACACCATCTATAAAACCTCACCTACACACACCATCTATAAAACACCATCACACCACACCATCTACCCCACAACCAACTACAAAACAGCACCTACGCCACACCATCTAAAAAACACCTATACACCACATCACCATCTATAAAACACCACATACACCACACCCATCTATAAACGCCACCTACACCACAACATTTGAAAGCACCCCACCTACACCACACATCAACACCACACCCATCTATAAAACGCCACCTACACCACACAATCTATAGAAACCCACATACACCACCCCATCTTATAAAGCCATTCTAACAACAACACCATCTATAAAACAGCACCTACACCACACCATATATTAAAACACCATCTACACACACCATCTATAAAACAGCACCTACACCACACACCAACTATAGAACACCAAAATACACCAACACCACACATCTATAAAACAACATCTACACCAAACCACCTATAAAACAACATCCTACACCAACACCATCTATAAAACACCACTACACCACACCATCTATAAAACTCCACCTCCACCAACACCATCTATAAAAACACCACCACACCACACCATCTATAAAACCCATCTACACACACCATCTCTATAAAACTCCACCTCCATTACAAACATATATTAAAACACCACCTACACCACGCCATCTAAAAAACACCACCTACACCACAACCATCCTATAAATCAGCACCTACACCACACCATCTACAAATCAGCACCTACACCAAACAACATCTTGTACCACACCACCTACACCACACCACCTACAACCACACCATCTATAAAAACACCATCTACACCACACGCATCTATAAAACACCACCTTCACAACACCATCTATCAAACACCACTACACACATGACCATCTATAAAACACCACCTACACCACACCATCTATAAAACACCAAACTTACACCCACCACCATCATAAAACCCCACCTACACCACACCATCTATAAAACACCACCTCACCACCCACACCATTTATAAAACACCATATTACACCACACATCTATAAAAACCACCTACACCACACCATCTATAAACGGAACCACACCACACCATCTATGAAACACCACCTACCGCCACACCATCTATAAAACGCCAACTACAACCCCACCATCTATAAAATAGCACCTACAACACCCCACCATTCCATAAATGGCAGCACATACACCACAACGATATGAACCACACCACCTACAACCACACCCCTACACCACACAATCTACAAACACCACCTACAGCAAACCAATCTATAAAACACCACCTACACCACACTAACTTTGAAAACACCATATACACCATTCCATTAAAAAACACCATATACACCACACAATCTATAAAATAAACACCAACACCACACCAACTATAAAACACACCTACCCAACAACCATCTCCTAAATCTCACCGACTACACCACAACAGCTATAAAACAACCAACTACACCACACCAACATAAAAACCAACTAAAAAAACCATCTACTCCACACCATCTATAGAACACCACCTACACACCAACGTCTACACTACACCACCTACACCCCACCATCTATAAAACACCACCTACGCCAAAAAAACACCATCTTAAAACAACACCTACACCACACCATCTATAAAACACCACTTCCCCACACACCAATATTAAAAAAACACCTACATCAACAACCATGGTATAAAACATCAAATACACTACACCATCTTAAACCACCACCTACAACCACACCATCTATGAATCAACATTCTGCACCACACATCTATACAACACCAACTACACCACACCACCATCTTATAAAACACCACCTACACCACACAACTATAAAACACCACCTACCCACACCATCTATAAAACATCCACCTACACCACATCCATCTAGACAACATCACCTACAACACCACTCCACCTACACCAAAACCATCTATAAAACAACACCTACACTACACCATTCTATAAAACACCACCTACACCACACCATCTATAAAACAAACCACCTACACCACACCATCCTATAAAACACCACCCTACACCACACCACTAACACCACCCATCTTTAAAACGCCACCTACACAACACCATCTAGAAAACAACACCTACACCACACCATCTATAAAACCAGCACCTTCACCACAACAATCTAGTTAAAACACCAACTTCTACACCACACCATCTATAAAACACACCTCACCACACAATCTATAAAACACCACTACCCAACACCATCTAAAAAAAACCGCCTAACACCACAACTCTATAAAACACTACTACACCACAACCAACTATAACACCCCAACTATAAAAAACCTTCTACGCACACCATCATAAAACACCACCTACACCACAACGTCTCACCAACACCACCTACACCACAACAACCTACACCACACCAATTACACCACCACCACTATAAAACACCACCTACGCCCACACCAATCTATAAAACAACACCTACATCCAAACAATCTATAAATACATCAAATACACCACACTATCTATAAAACACCACCTACACCATACCAGCATATGAAACAACAACTGCACCACACCATCTATACAACACCACCACAACCACACCATCTATAAAACACCACTTACACCACACCAACAATAAAACACCACCTACCCCACAACATCTTAAAAACACCACCTACACCACACCAACTAGACCAACATCACCTACACCACTCCCACTACACCACACCATCTATGAAAACACCATATACACCACAACCATCTATAAAACACCACTACACACAACATCTATAAAACTCCCACCTACACCACACCATCTACAAACACCAAACCTACACCACACCATCCTACACCACACCATCTATAGAACGGACCACCTACACCACACCATCTATAAAACAGCACCTACACCACACATCTATAAAACACCATCTACAAACCACACCCATCTATAAAACAGCACCTACACCACAACCACCTACCCACACCACCTACACCACACCATCTATAAAACACCACCTACACCACACATCTATAAAACACCAACTCCACCACAAGAGTACCATTACAAATCACACCTACACCACAACATCTGCACCACACCACCTCACCAACACCACCTACACCACAACCATCTATATAACACCATCTACAACCACACCATCTATAAAACCGCCACTACACCACTACAATCTATAACAACACACCTCCACAACAACATCTATAAACTCCACATACACCACACCATTGTACACCACACCATCTATAAATCAGCACCTACACCACACCATCTGAACCACACACCACACAATACAAAAAACAAAGACAAAAAAAACACAAAAAAGAACATCAAAAACGAAAAAAAAAAAAAAAACACAACAGAAAAAGAAAAGCACATAACACATACATAAACAACAACCCACAAGCCATACACCCCATCCAACACCGCACAGGCCGCACACCACCAATCTCCCCCTTCACCTACACCAAAAGCACCACCCGCCGCCCACCCCCGCTCCCCAACCCCCCCCCCCCACCTCCCCCTCCCCCCCCCTCTCCCTCCCACCCCCCCCCCACCCCCCCTCACCCAACTCCCACCCCACCATCCCCCACCCCCCTACGCCACGGCCCCCCCCCCCCCCCCCCCCAACCCGCCCCCCCCAACCACCACCTACCACCCCCCCCCCGACACCACCACCTCATATAAGACACCCACATACCCCAGACAAACACTCACACACCCACCCCCACCACCACCATCATACACCCCCCCTATCCACCACCCCAACACTAAACCGCCACCCTACAACCACATCTATAACACACCACAACCCGTCCACACCCTCTCCTAAAACCCCACACAAATCACACATCCAATACAACGCCACCAACACCCCACCCTCTAAACACCCACACCAACACCACACCATCTCTCAAACACCATCTACACCACACCATCTACACCCCACCAACTACAACAACAGCACCTACACCCACACCATCAATAAAACCCCAAATACCCCACACATCTATCCCACACCACCTACACCCACCATCACACCACCCCACCTACCCCCCACCCACCCCCCTATAACACACCAGCAACACCACACCATCCAAAATCCGCAACCTACACCCCAACATCTGAACCACACCCACTACACCACATCCACCTAACAAACACCCTCAATACAACCCATCTACACAAACCCTCAATACAACACCCACAACACACACAAACAATAAAACACCCCCTACCCACACCATCGATAAACACCACCTACCCCACACAATCTAAAACACCACCTACACCACAATCCATCTATAAACACCACCCACACCACACCACTATAAAACAGCACCCACCACGCCATCTTAAAACAGCACCTACACCACAGCATCTATAAACATCACTTAACCCCACACCATCTATAGATAAAACACCGCCTACACCACAACAACATTAAAACACCACCTACAAACACCACACAACAATAAAACACCAACTATAAAAAAACCCATCTACTCTATACCATCTATAAAACAACCACCTACAACCACAACGTCTACATCACACCACCTCAGCACACCCTACACCACACCACCAAAACCACACCATCTATAAAACACCACCACGCCACACCACCTATAAAACAAGCACCTACACCACACCATCTGATAAATCATCAAATACACAAAGACCACACCTCTATAAAACAGCCCACCTACATCACACCATCTATGAAACAACATCTGCACCACTCCATCTATACAAAACCACCTACACCACACCATCTAAAAAACAAAAACCACCTACACCACACCAACATAATAAAACACCACCTACCCCACACCATCTATAAAAAACACCACCTACACCACACCATCTAGACCAACATCACCTATACCACTCCACCTACACCAAAACCATCTATAAAAACACCATGAACAACCACTACCATCAATAAAACACCCACCTACACAACACACTCTATAAAACGCTACACCTACACCACAACATCTGAATCACAACCACAGACACCACACCATCTACACCCACACCATCTATAAAAGCCACCTACACCACCCCACCTACAAAACACCACCTACAAACCCACCATCTATAAACAACCATCTACACCACACCATCTATAAAACACTATCTACACCCACAACATCTAATAAAACACACCTACACCACACATCTATAAAACAACCATATACACAACACCATCTATAAAACAACATCTACACAACACCATGCTATAAATCACCATCTAAACCACACCTCTATAAACAACATCTCACACCACACCATCTATAAAACTCCATCTCCACCACAACATCTATAAACAGCACATACACCACAACCATCTTATAAAAAACCACAACCTACACACCACCATCTATAAAACACCACCTACAACCACACCATCTATAAAAACTACCACCTACACCACACCCATCTCTACAAATCAGCCCTACACCACGAACATCTGAACACAACCACCTACAACCACACCACTACACCACACATCTATTAAACACACCATCCTACAACCACACCATCTAATAAAACACCACCTAACACAACACCATCCAGAAAACACCAACTCCACCAAACACCTATAAAACTCCACCTACACCACACCATCTATAAAAACACACCCTACACCACACCATCAATAAATCAGCAACCTACACCACAACATCTGAACACACCACCTACACCACACGCCACCGACACCAACACCATCTACAGACACCATCTACAACCACACCATCTAAAAAACACTACCAACACCACACCATCTATAACAACACCACCTTCACCAAACACCAGCTAGAAAACACCACCTACCCACACCATCTATAAAACACCACCTACACCAGCACCATCTATAAAACACCACCTACACCCACACCAATCTATAAAACACCACTACACCACAACATCTCTAAAACACCATATACAACACAAACCATCTATAAAACATCCACCGTGACCCACACCACACCATCTAAAAAAACACCGCCTACACCACACCATATATAAATACACCACCTAGACCACTACATCATAAAAAACGCACCATACACAACACCATCTATAAAAACACCATCTACACCACACCATCATAAAACACCACCTACAACCACACCATCTATACAAATATAACACACCTACACCAAAACGTCTACACCACCCCACCTAAACGACACCAACTACAACCACACACCTACACCACCCCATCTATAAAACACCACCTACGCCACACTAGTCTATAAAACACCACCTCAAACACACCATCTATAAATTTACCATATACACCACACCATCTATAACAACACCCCCTACATACCACAAACCCATCTATGTACAACATCTGCACCACACCATCATACAACACCACCTACACCACACCATCTATAAAACACCGCCTACACCACCACCAACTAAAAACACCACCACACCAACAACCATCGATAAAACACCACCCTAACATCATCCACCAATCAATAAAACCCACCTACATCACCGACACCACACCACCTACACCACACACCTACACCACAACCATCTACGACCACACCATCTAGACCACATCACCTACACCCTAGCACATGGTATAGGAAAAACACCAATCAAACCTACACACACCATCTATAAAACACCACCTACACCACAACATCAACAAAACAACCATGTACACCACACCACATTGTACACCACCTACACCACACCATTCACACCACACCACCTCCACAACCACCAATACACCACCTACACCACACCACATACACTTCACCAACCCTTCATCACACAATCCACCCCACACCAAACCTATAACTTTTTTCCTTGCGGGGGAAATAGCCTGTTTTGGGGGAAAAAAAAGATAAATTTATTAATTTTTAAAATTCCCAAAAAAAAAAAAATTTAAAGAATCAAAAAAAAGGGGTGAAAGGGGGTTAAAAAAGCAAAAAAATTGAATTGAAAAAAACCAATGTTCCTTGCCAGCCCCCTACAAAAAGTTTAACAAAATAAACCAACCCAAATAAAAAGGGAATTTTTCCTTTTAGAAATGGGAGGGAGAACGGGGAATAACCCCCTTTTTCCCCTTTAGGCGGGGAACAAAAGGCCGGGGGGAAAAAGGGGGTTTACTTATTTTTTATTTGTTTTTTTGGGTTTTGTTTTGGTTTTGGGGAATGTGCCTATTGCCCCGGTTTTTCTTTGGGGGTTTTTGTTTTTTTTTTGTTTTTTTAAAGAATTTTTTTAAAATGAAATTATTTTTCCCCAAGGGCTCTTCTTTTTGACCCCCCTATTTATCCTTTGTTTTAAAAAAATTTTTCCCCTTTTAAAAAAATATAAAAATTTGGGCTTGGGGCCCCCTACCGAAAAAAATTAAAACGTCTACTACAGGCCCTTAAAGGGCCTTTCCCCCCCCCCTCCCCAAACCCAACGCTTTTTCCTTGCCCCCCTTTCATGTTTGGGGCCTTCCCCAAACGGGCCCGGACCGGGGTTTTTGAAACTTTTTTTGTTTCCCTTTTTTTTTTTTGGGTGTTTTAAAGTTTTGGTCCATTTTTTTTTTTAAAAATTTTTTTTTTGGTTTTTTTTTCCCAAAAAAAAAAAATTTCCCAAAACCCCTTTTTTCGGTCAAAAAAACTTTTTTAAACAAAAAAAAAGTATATTTTACACAGGCAAGAACAACAAAAGAAGGAAGTAAATAAAGAAATCAAAGCGCTGTTGAGGGGCCCAAAGTATATTAAAAATAAAATAAAAAAAAGTTCGAGGAACAATTTTCGTGCGCATGGCCGGGTATAAAATATTCTGCGTAAAAATGGGGGTGTCCAAATAGGTCAAAGATCGTTTGCAAAGGGTTGGTAACAACTTACCAGACCACTAAAAACATTTTTATCGCTTTGAAAAAATGATTTCTCAGATGAATTAAATATCTAAGCAATCCCTAGTTTTTTTGGTAGCTCATTGGAGAAAAATTTCTTAAGCATTTAAAAGGCAATAAATTTTTAAAAATCTCCCCGCCGTGGGTTTTTGTGGGAAAAACCCCGAAAATTTGCCTACTGACTTGCCCCGTTCCTTCAACACTGTTCCAGGCCTCACTGAACTTGCAATTCCTGTTATTTGGAAAAATTTCCCTTTTAATACCTCTTCCCAAAAAACCCAATCCTTTGGCCCAAAAGATTTGACCTGTAGGTCTCACATCTCTTGTGATGAAAAGCTGGAAAGATCGTAAAAACTCTCATTCTTTCTGTAAAGAAAGCCCTTGCCCCCTGCAATTTGCATACAGGCTCGAAGGGTTTCGAAGATCCCCAAATTTTATTTTGAAAAATTTTTAGCCACTTGGAAACCCCTGACTCTCATGCCAGAATATTTTTCCCCTGATTTTAGTTACTTTCAATAAAATGCAGCCTACGTTCGGGTTAAACAAAATAATTTTAAAATTACGTAGACAATAACTTGTTTGTTGGTGATTGAATTTTTTAAACCCAAAAGACCACAGCGTTTTTTTGGCCCAAAAAAAATTCTTGGGTTGATTTACCCGCACTGGTTCTCCCAGGGTTGGTCCTCTCACCACTTCTGTACATTTTTAACAGATGATTAAAAAGCAACTATGGAATTCCTTTCTGGGAAAGTTTTGCGACGATAGTGCTCTGTTATCCCCTTATTGTCATCTTTGACCACGGCCACCCCCACCGAGTTCTACACTGGTGTGACGGGCCTATCTGGAGCTAAATGTTTCTAAAAAAAAGACCTGCCTATCGACTTCAGAAATCAGGGAACCAAGAAAAATTTTTATCCCTAATAAAAGGTTTTAAAACTTTTTAACTATAAGACTGGGAACTGTTTTTGACCCCCAAAATTAAAAAGGACTTAACACTGACCTATTGTCAAAAAGGGACAAAACGTCTGTATTTTTTGAGGAAATGAATCATTTTTTTTTGACAAAAAAGACCTTTCCTTGTTTTACAAATCTTACATAGAGAGTGTTTTTTAAGTTTTGCTTTCCTTTGTTGGGGCAATAACCTTAGTGTTAAAAACAAGAATGGCCGCAAGAAAAGTAAGAATCGCTAAAAAAAAATTGGAAAAAAACAAGAGTTTCAGTCGTTTTCAACAGCAGCTTGTACGCAAAGCCACAGCCATTTTGGCGATCCCTTCCCTGCTTTGTTTCCAAATTTCAAATGTTGCCTTCGGAAGCCGTTTTCAGTGTCCCATCAGCAAAAAAAACAGAAAAAGAAAATCGAATTTTGAATTCACAATGATGTTGACTACCTAGTTTTTACTTTCTTGAATTATTTTCCCGTTTCATGTTACGAGTGTAGTCAATACATAAATTTGTGTGTGT
>CM054148.1:121703-192311 GCA_028751875.1 Rapana venosa
ACAAAACATTAGCATTTAAAAACTTTATATTAAAGAAATATCCTATCATTCCCCAAAAGGAGAAACCAAAACCTACCCAATATACCATAAACCTAAAGACAGAGGAAACCTCCCTCGAAAACATTCTACACTAATTTATTCAAGAACCAACCATCCAATGCAGTGACACAAGACACACAACAATAACCATCACAACAGCACAATGAACCACCAGGAACTCAATCATATCTACGGAACGTCCCTCACCTGTCACTGGAAGGGAATATAGTGCACTCCTGCACCCCAGGAAAGACGTTGGAAGACAGACAGCACAAACAAGAATGTAGACTGGTTCTCAGGATCTTGAACCACTTCAAAGATGACTGCTCCCCTCTGCTCTCCAAGAGGAGACACAACACCACAGGAAGCAAGGCGCACTCCTGCACCTCGAGGAAGACGTTGACAGGACGGACACTACACAACAACGAAGAACGAAGACCGGGTTCACAGGAGCCTGAACTACTCCAAGTGCTGCTCCCCCCTGCTCTCCAAATAGAGACACAACACCACGCGGCGCCCAACAGCCCACGCTGGAACGGCGACCAACGAGCTTCAGCCCCAAACTGACTCTCCTCCCCCTAACTCAAGTCAAGACCTCCTCCTAGTTAAAGCTACTGCTGCTCAAATCTTACTTTACTTTTACTTTTACTTTTTCCTTCCGCTTGTACTCTGTGGCGTCGTGGGGAGATATAAATGTCTGTCTGCTGCAAGGCGGGTAGCTTGGAGGAGGGACAATCCATGGACTTTCAGTGTTTCTGCCACGGAATCACTCCAGCGTCGCCTGGGTCTACCTCTGGCCCTCGTGCCAGAGTACCTCAAGTTGTAAGCACGCAAGGCTGGCTGGTTTGGTACATCTGTGTGAGGTGCCCGAACCACTTGGTTCGTTGTTGTTCAATTATGGTGTAGGACGGGGGGTGGCTCCTCCCTATGTCTCTGATCACCTCGTTTCTTATCTTGTCTCTCTTGGTCTTGTTGACGGCTTTCCTCAAGCACTTCATCTCTCACGTTACCAGTTTCTGCTCCAGGGCTTTTGTCAGGGGCCATGTTGGCATGGTAAGTTAGAGTTGGCAGGAAGATGGCTTTGATCAGCTTTGAATGGTGCTCATAGGGATGTTAGGATCTCGCAGAAGTGGGGCAAGTTGATAGCCGACTGCGTTTGCTTTTTGACAGCGTGTTTCTATTTCTCTGTCCAGTTTTCCATCTTCTGTGAATATACTGCCTAAGTACTTGAATCAGTCGTCCACTTTAGTTGGGCTCCCTTGATGTTGATTTTGAGCTTTCTGGGTTCTACTGAGTGTCATGGCTTCGGTCTTGCTTACGCTGATTTTCATGCCATAGGTTTCACAGGATGTATTGAGCTGGTCTGTGTGTTCTTGCAGCTTGTCTTTGTTATCATTGATCATGACTTGATCGTCAGCAAACAGAAGTTCGTTGAGTGCCTCCAGGTCTGAGTTGGCTTCCTTTGTGATCTGGTCCATATATATGATGAAGAGTAGAGGGGAAAGGACACAGCCTGTCTCACCCCAGACGTCACAGGGAACCAGTTGGAAAGTCCACTTGGAGTGCGAACTGCGCTCTTGCTGTTGTTGTATACAGCTCTGATGTTATCTAAGAGCTGCCCCTTGTTGTCATACTGTTCCAGGACCCTCCAGAGCTTATCTCTGTTCACTCTGTCAAATGCCTTTTCTTGGTCGACAAATACTAGATGGAGTGCTTGATTGTACTCAAGAGCTCTCTCATCAGTTGTCCCAGTGCAAAGATCGCTCAGTACAGCTTCTCCCTTTCCTGAAGCCAAACTGGGCTCACACGTAGGTGTTCTGCTTTTGCTCTGGAGCACTGCTCTGATTTGCGTACATTTTCCACATGGCTGAGGGGGAAAATGCCCCTGTATTACTTGGGCCTTTTTATGCCCTTTTTTTTTCCCCCCCCCCCGGGGGGCCCAATCGGGGGAAAAAAAGGGGGGGAAAATTTTGGGGGGGCCCCCTTTTTAAAACCCCCCGGGGCCAAAGGGCCCCGGGGGGGGGGGGGGGGTTTTTCCCCGGGTTTTTTTTAAAAAAAACCCCCTTTTTTTTTTTCCCCCCCTTTTTTTTTTTTTTTTTTGGGGGGGGGGGGAAAAAAAACTTTTTTCCGTTTTTTCCCCTTTTTTTTTTTTTTTTTTTGGGGGGTTTTTTTCCCCAAATTTCCTTTTAAAAACCCGGGGGGGCCCCGGGGGGGGCCCCTTTTTTTTTTTAATTTGGGGGGGGGGGGTTTTTGGGGGAAAAATTTTTTTTCCCCCCCCCCGGGGGGGGGAAAACCCTTTTTTCCCCCCAAAAATTTTTTTTTTTTTTGGGGGAAAAAATTTTAAAAAATTTCCCGGGGAAACTTTTTTTTTTGGGTTTTTTTGGGCCCCCGGGGGAAAACCGAGGGGGTTTTTTGCCCTTTCCATTAAATTGGGGAAAAAACCCCCTTTTTCCCTTTTTTTTTTTTAAAACCCGGGGTTTTTTTTTGGGGGCCTTTTTTTTTTTCCCCCTTTTTTTCCCGGGCCGGGGGGGTTTGTTTTCGGTTTTTTTAAAAAATTTTTTTCCCCCAAAGGCAAAAATTCCCCCTTTTTTTTTTTTTTAAAAATTTTAAAAATTTTTTAAAAAACCCCCGGGGGGGTTTTTTTTTTTTTCCCCCCTTTTTTTGGGCCCAAATTTCCCCCCCAAAAGGGGGGGGGAAAAGGGCTTTTTTTGGGTAAATTTTTTTTTCCCCCCGGGAAAAAGGGGTTTTTAAAAATTTTCCCCCTTTTAAAAAACCCCTTCCCCCCTTTTTCCCCCCCCTTTGGGTTTTTTTTAAAAAAATTTTTTTTCCCCAAAAAACCCCCCCTTTTTTTTTTCCCCCCCAAATTTCCCCCCCAAATTTTTTTTTTTTTCCCCCCCCCCTTTTTTTTCCCCCCCCCAAAACTTTTTTTCCCAAAAAAAACCCCCCAAAAAAAAATTTTTTTTAAATTCCAACTTTAAAAAAACCCCCCCCCCTTTTTTTTTTTTTTTTTTTAAAACCCCCTTTTTTTTAAAAAAATTTAAAAAAAACCCCCCCAAAAAAACCAACCTTTTTTTTTTCCCCCCCTTTTAAAAATTTTTTTAAAAAAAAAAAAAATTTTTTTAAATTTTTCCCAAAAAACCCCCCCTTTTTTTTCCCTTAAATCCCCCCCTTTTAAAAAATTTAAAAAAAAAAAAAAAAAAAAAAAAAAAAAAAAAAAAAATTCCCCCCCCCCCTTTTTTTCCCCTTTTTTTTAAAAAAAAAAAAACCCCAAATTTAAAAAAAAAAACCTTCTGTAAATATACCCCTAAGTCTTGAATCAGTCGTCCACTTTATTGGCTCCGTTGATTTTGATTTTGAGCTCTTCGGGATTTCTACGACTGTCAGGGCTTCGGTCTTGCTTACGCTGATTTTCATCCCATAGGTTTCACAGGATGTTTGAGCTGGTCTTGTGTTCTTGCAGCTTGTCTTTGTTACATTGTATGATTTGACGCACAAACAGAATTTTCGTTGAGTGCCTCCGGGTCTGATTTGGCTTCCTTTGTGATCGGGTCCAATATAGAAAAAGAGAAAGGGGAAAGGACACAGCCCGTCCCCCCCCAGACCACGGGGAACCTTTGGGAAAGCCACTTGGGTGCGAACTGCCTCTTGCTGTTTTTTTTAACAGTCTGAGTTATCTAAAGCTGCCCCTGTTGTCATACGTTTCCAGAACCCTCCAGAGTTTATCCTTTTCACTCGTCAAATCCCTTTTTTTGTCGAAAAATACTAGATGGAGTGCTTGATTGTCCCAAAGACTCTCTCACCTTTGTCCAGTGCAAAAAACGCATCATACAGCTCTCCCTTTCCTGAACCAAACTGGGCACACACAGTGGGTGTTCGCTTTTGCTCGGGACACTGCTCTAGGTTTTTTTGCGTACACTTTCCTACTGGCTGGGGATGAAATGCCCCTGTAGTTACTGCAGCCCCTTTTTTCGCCCTTTTTTTTTTCCAATGCACTAAAATAGCGTTCGGCCAGTCTTCTGGAACTCTTCTTTCCTCCCAAAACCTTTTGGAAGATGGTTGTGATCCATTGACTCCAGTCTCTCCACAGCCAGGATGGCTTCTGTTGTTATGCCATCTGCACCTCCTGCCTTCCTTTAGGGCTAATCATGATGGCCCTTCTTACTTCACACTCCAAGATGTGGGTTCGGAGTGGTCTGGGTGGTTGGGAGTGAATTGTGATTGTGTGTCAGTCGCCCCTGATGGGTTTAGAAGGTTTTTAAAATAGTCTTCCCATCTCTGTATGATCCCATCCTCTTCCTGCAGTGGCTGTCCGTTTGCATCGTCGATCGCAGTTGTGGGGTCAAAGGGTTCCTCTCGTATTCGCATGGCTTTGACACTTTTGTAGAACTCTCTTGGGGAGTGTTTACACATTTCGCTAAGTTCTTCACCATGATTTTCCATGAAGCCTCCTTTGCTGCTCTCACCACCTGCTTGCTGTTTCTTCTTGCGAGTCTGTAGTTCACGTAGTCATCTTGATTTGACCTCAACCAGATCTTGAAGTCTCTTCTTTTCTTTGATGGCCTCCTTGACTTCTTCATTCCACCACGCTGTTGCCTTTCTGGCTCCATTTCTGTTCCTCCTGTTGCCGCATGCCTCTTGCAAGGTGTCCAGGATAGCTGTTTTAAAGGTACTCCAGGCCTCCTCAATATTCATATCTGTAGGGTCCACCCCGTTCAGCTTTTGAGCTACAGTGTTGAGGATGTGGTAACGCACTTCAGCATTTTTTAGCTTTTTCATGTTGATCCTCTCTGCCTGTTTCCTTTTGCCTGGCGCATCCAACCCATGATGACCATGGTCAGGCCAAACTTTTAAAAAATTAGTAAAATAAAAAAGGAAGAGAGAAGGAGGAAAATGAGCACCCTCCCCCCCCCCTCCTTGGAGTCACTGACCAGTGGTGTGGGTGTGCAGGTGTACAGTACCTCATCAGCAGATGTGTGGGTGTGCAGGGGTACAGTACCTCATCAGCAGATGTGTGGGTGTGCAGGGGTACAGTACCTCATCAGCAGATGTGTGGGTGTGCAGGGTACAGTACCTCATCAGCAGATGTGTGGGTGTGCAGGGGTACAGTACCTCATCAGCAGATGTGTGGGTGTGCAGCGGTACAGTACCTCATCAGCAGATGTGTGGGTGTGCAGGTTTACAGTACCTCATCAGCAAAATGTGTGGTTGTGCGGGGGTACAGTTACCTCATTCACAGATGTTGTGGGTTTGTGCAGTGGTATCAGTACCTCATCAGCATTGTGGGGTGGTGCAGGTGTACAGTACCCTCATCAGCAGATGTGTGGGTGTGCAGGGGTACATTTACCTCTATCAGCAGATGTGTGGGTGTGCGGGGTTTACAGTACCTCATCAGCAGATGTGTGGGTGTGCAGGGGTACAGTACCCACAGCAGATGTTGGTGTGCAGGGTCAGTACCTCATCAGCTAGATGGGTGGGGTGTGCAGGGTACAGTACTCCATCAGCAGATGTGTGGGTTGCAGGTACAGTACCTCATCAGCAGATGTGTGGGTGTGCAGGGTACAGTACCTCATCAGCAGATGTGTGGGTGTGCAGGGGTACAGTACCTCATCAGCAGATGTGTGGGTGTGCAGGGTACAGTACCTCATCAGCAGATGTGTGGGTGTGCAGGGTACAGTACCTCATCAGCAGATGTGTGGGTGTGCAGGGTACAGTACCTCATCAGCAGATGTGTGGGTGTGCAGGGGTACAGTACCTCATCAGCAGATGTGTGGGTGTGCAGGGGTACAGTACCTCATCAGCAGATGTGTGGGTGTGCAGGTGTACAGTACCTCATCAGCAGATGTGTGGGTGTGCAGGGGTACAGTACCTCATCAGCAGATGTGTGGGTGTGCAGGGTACAGTACCTCATCAGCAGATGTGTGGGTGTGCAGGGGTACAGTACCTCATCAGCAGATGTGTGGGTGTGCAGGGGTACAGTACCTCATCAGCAGATGTGTGGGTGTGCAGGGGTACAGTACCTCATCAGCAGATGTGTGGGGGGCAGGGGTACAGTACTCATCAGCAGATGTGTGGGTGTGCAGGGGTACAGTACCTCATCAGCAGATGTGTGGGTTTTGCGGGGGTACAGTACCTCATCAGCAGATGTGTGGGGTGCAGGGGACATTTACCTCATCAGCAGATGTGTGGGTGTGCGGGGGTACAGTACCTCATCAGCAGATGTGTGGGTGTGCAGGGTGTACAGTACCTCATCAGCAGATGTGTGGGTGTGCAGGGTACAGTACCTCATCACAGATGGTGGGTTGCAGGGTACAGTCCCTCATCAGCAGATTGTGGGTGTGCAGGGTACAGTACCTCATCAGCAGATGTGTGGGTTTGCGGGGGTACAGTACCTCACAGCAGATGTGTGGGTGTGCAGGGTACAGTACCTCATCAGCAGATGTGTGGGTGTGCAGGGGTAACAGTACCTCATCAGCAGATGTGTGGGTGTGCAGGTACAGTACCTCATCAGCAGATGTGTGGGTGGTGCAGGTGTACAGTGCTACAGTTACCTCACAGGCAGATGTTGTGGGTGTGCAGGGGTACAGTAACACTATCAGCAGATGTGTGGTGTGTTGCAGGGGTCGTACCTTCAGCAGATACACATGTCCTGTGAGGACTCTCTGCTGCAAGCCGGGCATGGACTTCACCATGTGTGGCCTAACGGCTCCTGTTCCATGATGACCAACCGGGGCCTACTTCCACGCGGACAAGGCCAACAACAGTATGTGGGGCAGGTTAGGAGGGAGGGAGGGGGGAGAGAGGGAGGGAGTGAGGGACGGTGGAGGGAGGCTGCTTCTTGGCCAGTCACCTTCACAAACAAACACACAAAAACAAACACCAAAACAACAACAACACATCTCTGGCCACAGCTGCCAGGCGCACGTGGTTAGCCCCACGATTATGACCGTTGGGTCGCGGGTTTGAACTCGATAGAGTCATAGGGATCTTTTGGCTCCGGCAGGTTCCTACCCGTGTGAGTGTGCTGTGGGTCAGTGGGAAGACCCCAGGGACCACTGTACGGTGCCAGTCGGAGTGTTGCTTAATTAATGACTGAGCAAATAAAAAAATGTTTAGGATATAATCCTATATATGATTTATTAAATCCATGACCTGAGCAACACTGCGGGTTCTTGTCTGCAGCTTGCTGTGCTGTGGAGAGTTGGTGTCAAAGAACTTTGGGGATTAGCCTGGAGATTCGGAAAGAAGATTGTTGGCGGGACGTTGTGATGTTCGCTACCCCGGTGGAATGAGTCCACTCAGTCTGGCTCCGAGCTAAAGTTTTTAGTGTTGCGAGCACGTGGAGTCCTACGTATGTTTAGTTGAACAGGTAACATGAACACCACCAAATGACCCCGCAAGGTCACTCTGGCTGGTGGCCCCGAGTGGCCTGACATTGGTTATTTCTTGCTGACTTCAGCATTGGAGGAGCGACGAAGGAATTAGATGGCTGGGGCGGGAGATGGAGATGCAGCTTTTGAGTGAATGGGAGCAGCAGAGCAGGAGAGTCAGCGAAGATGAGGCAGCAAGCCAAAACCAACAAAGGACAATAAATCTTGCTGGCCTGTTTTTGTGTGTATCTTCTGAAAAACTATGCTGGGACAAACGGGGATGATGCTGAAGAAACACTGTTTAGTCCCAACTAATATCTATTAGAGTGTGAAAGACGTTAAATTGAAAAATGAAGACCTTGTCCCAAACGGGACGACGAGCAGTGTGCCTGACTCACCCCGCCGTCATTAAGGAGAGCGGCTGTGGGGGCCTCACCCAGCCTAGCACCAGGCCAGCGTCCTCTTTGCTGCAGCCAGAAGGAAGGAGTGAGTGCTGTAGCCAGCGCATGTCGTGTTATCTCTTCGCCACACCGAATTCTCCTCGGTAGCTGTGGTCACCAGATGTGGAGATGGGGTTTGTGTTTGTTGGTCAGTCACGCGCCGTCACAGCGCTGCTCTTGCCGAGACTATTCTAGCAAGAGCGGGAGGAAGACGCAGGGCAACACGGTTTTTTTTAAAAATGATGCAGAATTAATAACATCAAGGACTGGTGCCAAAAGGCTGAGACAGACAGACCAGCGGGACATGGACTGCCTCTAAGGTGTCCCAGGTGTCACCCCCCCCCCCCCCCCCCCCCCACCCCCCCCCCCCCCCCCCCCCCCCCCACCCCCCCCCCCCCCCCCCCCCCCAGTGCTTACTCCCCGGCAACCGTCTGGGTCACGGCCAAATAACGGGATGATAAATATGACGAACAGCATTGGGTCGTGCTGTGACTGAGTGAGGTAAACATGTTCACCACTGGGGTAGGGGGGGGGGGGGGGGGCCATGCTTCACCTGCTCAGGACCAGGGTCCACTGTGGTGGGTGTATCTGTACAATTATAGTGGTGTGTCTTGAGTGTGTATGTGTGTTGTGTGTTGTTGTGTGTGAGATTGTGGTGTGTGTGTGTGTTGTGACTGTGTGTGTGTGTGTGTTGTGTGTGTGTATCTGTACAATTATAGTGTGTGTGGTTGTGTGTGTGTATCTGTCATTTATATGGTGTGTGTGGTGTGTGTTTGTGTGTGTGTGTGTGTGTAGTGTGTGTGTGTGTAAATTATCTTGTGGTTGTTTGTTGTGTGTTGTGTGTGTGAGTGTGTGTGGTTGTGTGTGTGTGTGTGTGTATCTGTTACTATTATAGTGTGTCTGTGTATATTTGTACAATTATAGTGTTGTGGGGGTTGTGTGTGAGTGTTTGTGGTGTGTTTGTGTGTGTGTGTGTGTGTGTGTGTGTGTGTGTGTGCTTCAGATTCAGATTCAGATTTCAGATTCAGAACTTATATTGCCATTTAAGTCAAGTAGACTTATTTAACACAACAAAAACATCAACTATAAAATCATTATCTTATTTTGGTAAAAGTGATGTACACTAAAACATGTTGTATTTTACTTCTCTTTTCTCTCTTTTCAAACATTCATTACACCATATCTGATGATATCTGCTTGATATATATCAACTGTGATTATGTACTTAATTTAAGTCACAGTTTTTGCGTTCTTAGTCTTTGTTTTGATTTTTAATAACAAATTATTGTCTGAGTTCATATATAAAATGCATTCATCAAGTAAAGGAAATTCATCTTCAATTTTGTTACAGTGTCTAACATTTTTCTTGTCCTCTCTGGAGTATATTTGGGGTCTCCCTTCTTCTATCATAAATTGTGACAGCTTGTGCGAAATTTACAATATGTATTCTTATGTGTTTTGGTTTTCATAGTTTACTAAGTATGGTTCCATTGTATTCTTTTGGTAGCAAAATCATAAAATTTGTTTGGCAAATTCTATCTTTTGGTAGATCCAAAAAATGTTTTATACATGTCCTCAGTTTTTCTTCTCACAGCATAACAACCGATGAACATAGTGTTTTGGTTCTTCCAGACTTGTTTGAATCCAATTGGTGTCAGAATATTTTTCCTGTGGTGTTATTTATCGTGTGTATTATTTCCGATACAAATAATCGAATCTATTCTAATATAGAGTCTGTTTTGATTCTGTCAACTGAATCCAAAAGGGTATTATCTCGGCATATGATTTTTAGGGTCAGTGGAAATCTCCCTATTCACCCAAAAGTGGGTAGTACTACTGCTTTTTTTTGAATTCCTATCTTTGTTTACAAAATTTTTACATGGAAAATTCGCATACAAAAAACTGATGTGGATAAGCATGCTTGACAGTTTATCCAATATTAAAACCTCTTCTCCCATTTAAAACGAAAAAGGCAACCAAATTCTGCTCCATAGGTTAAAACAGGGGTTATCGTGAGTGAATAAAGCATTATTATAGTAGTATTTAAATTTTGTCATGAATTGCTCTTTTAAAGGCTTTTATTGCTTGTTGCTTTGTTTTACTAATGTCTTGTGTTGCTTGAAATTTCCGTATGATGAAAAAACGACCCTAGATATTTATAAGTTTCTACTGTTTCAATTACATGCTCTCCAATTTAAATGAATTGGAAATTTAGGAGGTGATCTCGTAAAGACTATTTACCTTTGTTTTTGTTTTGTTATCCTTTAACCAAATTAGAACAGTTTTTCTTGCAGTTTGGTTCAGTTTAGTTGAGAACCTTATTTCGGTTGTTGATAGCAATGCCAGGTCATCAGATAGAGTAAACAAGATTCTGTTTCTTTTGCGGTTATATATGGCGAATCTTTCTCATCAGTATATTGAACTAAATCATTGACATCTCCATTAATAATGTAGAACTTATGTATTTCCCTGATGTACCCCTTTTATGACTATGATTCATCTGTGTGTTTGCCTCGTATTTATTGTTAAATATTGTTGCATTGAATACATGATTTTCATGACATTTAAAAGTTTTGTGTTATTCCTATTTCGTTTAATTTATAAGAGACCTTCGTGCCAACATTATCAAAGCTTTCTGAAAATTCTACAAAGCGCATTAAGTCTTTTAGTTTTTACTTTCAGTACATCTATCTATTAAATTTGTTAAGTAGGAAGATATGTCGTTGTTCTGCATGCTTTTTTGAAACCAGCTTGCTCTCTGGACAATACTATTGTTATTTTCTAAATATAGAAATTCTATGGTTCAGTATTTGACAAAAAGTTTTACAATAGTGTTTGTCACGTTGATTCCTCTGCTACGTTTTCTGGGTTGTATATGTATCCGTTTTTATAGATTGGGGACATTCACTCCTACTTTTCCTGTCACAGGGATATATACCGTTTCAATTACTAATTGAAAATATTCCGCATTATCTATATAAACATTAGATGAAACGGATTAGTCATTTCGTTTGTGATTCCATCTTTTCCAGGTGATTTGTAATTTTTCAGCTTTTGATTGTTTTTGTAATTTCCACTGTTGTAATTTGCTTATCTAGCAGTGGTTATAGTACTTTTATTCATTAAGAACTGATTGGTACTTGCCTTTTGTGGTCAGGATCTATTGCGGTTGTTTCATTAGTGTTTTTAAGTGTTCAGTTCCTTAGGCTACTAATATGATATGATGTTTTAATCCATCATCTTCGCTTTCTTTTAATTTTTGTAAAGTTTCCACAATTATCGGATCTTCGTCAATGGGCATCATGTAGCTTTGTACTAGTGAATTTTTGAGATTTTACTTTTTCTTTTACTTTAAGTATAATATTGTTTTCTTTTCATAAAGTATTTTTCTCGGAAGTTTACTGGTTTATACGGGGTTTATTTTATTGCATTAGTAGAGATTGACTTCTTTTATGTACTGTTACATGCCGAATCAAACCATTTTTTATTGTGTTTTAAATTCTTCTTTACGGTTTGACTTTCTGGTCTTCAAGCTTAAATGTGCTACTTTGTGGAAAGATATCCGACAGCTGTCTGGAATATTCATTAACAGAAGTTGAGGAATCAGGCTGCTTTGTACTTTGTTTTTTAATCTGTATTTGTTTCTTCTTTTATTTAGTGTTATGTGTGATTGTATTGCTGGTGTGAAGTGCCTTTCAAATGTCCTTTGGAATTTGTATCCATACACAAAATGTGTTTGTTGGTGGGGAAACTTTAGTAATTATACTCTGCCTGTGTGTCTCATACTATTTTGATAGACCTCGGCAAAACGTGTTTTGTCTTTATTGGTATATCTATATCTAAATTAGTGGGACAAATGCTCAGAGTATTCCATTAAATTCTAACTTTCATATGCTGAACCTCTTTCATAAATGAATTTGAACAATATGAAATAAACCACAAACTACACCTTGAGGTTGAAAAGCATGTAAATCTACCCTGTAAATTCCTAATGTTCGGCCATTTATATATATAATTGATTGTCGGTACAATATTAGTTAAAAGTCTACCCATACTTGTGTACAATTTCTATCCATTGAGCACCTTTGATAGCATTGGTCATATTCATTTTTCTTCAGGTATAAACTGTAGTAACTTGGTCTGGATCTATTTCTATAAGTCAGTCTAGTCTTCCTGATCGCTATTTAGTCTCCCGCACGTATTATCTGACCTCTTTCTAGACCCAATTTTCTATGTATTGTTGTCTATATTTTCCCATATTTTCTGTGTATTAACTTTTCCAAAAGAAGAAGGATAATTCAGGGGATGGAAATATATGCAAATCCTATAAAAGTATTCTAGTTGATGATATTAATGAGTTTTCTGTAACATTTGCATCCAACATTATTGAATCTATTATTTTGCCCGGTAACAATTTTATACTTTTTCGATAATCTTCCTTAATGGAACACTGAAATACCTTCTGAAGCACAGACAGATCTATTTCTCTTTGGTCTGCAGTAGTGCATGACATATATCTGGTGAGTTACATCTTCTACAGATTTTTTATCTAAATGTGTTTCTTGTAAAATTATTACATCGTTTATAATATCAACATGTCTTTTTTTATGTGTACTGTCATTTAGTTAGTTTACATTAATTCATCAACTTTTCCATAGATAATTTAATATTCCACGATAATATTTCTCTGTTATATCATTTGTTAATTCATTGTGAACTCAGAGATCATTTCATGTGGTAAACAAATAATGTGCATATCATTTTAATGCATTGTAGTTGTTCTTTTCCGTTATAATATCTCCTGAATATAGAAATGTTTTCCATTCTTATCATTGTTTAACTGATCTACTTTACCAAAACAACACTAGCAACAAATACAAAATCATTAAATTTACTTAATCAAGAGATTAATTTTACGTTAAGAGGTGTTTTCATATTTTAACTTATTAATTAAAAAAAACTTGACCAAATCTATCCAATTGTATCGAAAAACAAAATTAGATATATTAAATGATATCTGTGTTCAAAAGACTTTAACTGGGACAGACTTTCTTTGGGTTATATCACCTGCACCAGACTGGTAGTGTGTGTGGTGTGTTTGTGTTGTGTGTGTGTGTGTGTGTGTGTGTGTTTGTGTGTGTGTGTGTACAATTATATTGTGTGCTTGTGTGTGTATCGTGTACAATTATAGTGTTTGTGTGGTGTGTTGTGTGTGTATATATCTGTACAATTATAGTGGGTGTGTGTGTGTGTCGTGTGTGTGGTGGTGTGTGTGTGTTGTGTGTGGCTGTGTGTGTGTCATCTGTACAATTATTTGTGTGTGTGTGTGTATCTGTACAATTATTGTGTGTGTGTGTGTGTATTGTACAATTATATTTTGTGTGTGTGTGTGTGTGTGTTGTGTGTGTGTAGTGTGTGTGTTGTGTGTGTGTCGTTATGTGTGTATCAATTATATGTGTGTGTTTGTGTGTGTTTGTACAAATTATGGGTGTGTGTGTCGTCTCTTTACAATATATTGTGTGGGGTTGCGATGTGTGTATCGTACATTATAGTGTGTGTGTTGTGTGTCTTTACACTTATATTGTGTGTGTGTGTGTGTGTGTATCTGTACAATTATAGTGTGTGTGTGTGTTGTGTGTGTGTGTGTGTGTGTGTGTGTATCTTTACAGTTATTAGTGTGTGTGGAGTGTGTGTGTGTGTTGTGTGTGTGGTGGTGTGTGGTTGTGTGTGTGTGTTTCCAGTTTATTATGTGTCTGTTGTGTGTGTGTGTTTTATAGGTTGGTTTACAAATTATAGTGTGTATGTGTGCATGTGTTGTGTGTCTTTAACAGATTATATGTGTGTGTGTGTCTTTATAGTTGTAGTGTGTGGGTAATCTATAATTATATTGTGTGTGTTAGCTTTCTATTTAATAGTGTGATGTGTCTTTACAATATAGGGTGTGTGTTCTTTACAATTATAGTGTGTGTATCTTTATAATTATATTGTTGTGTTTATCTTTAGAATTATATTGTATGTATCTGTTTAATTATAGTGTGTGTATCTTTATTGTTATATTATGTGTTGTATCTTTATAATTATAGTTGTGTGTGATATCTTTTTACACTATTGTGTTAGTATCTTTATATAAATATATTGTGTGTATCTGTATAATTATATTGTGTGTGTATCTTTTTCATTATAGTGTATTTGTGTGTATCTATACATTATATTGTGTGTATTTTTTAGATTAACAATGTGTGTGTATCTTTATAAATATTATATTGTGTGTATCTTTATGATTGTTGTGTGTGATCTTTTATATTTTATTGTGTGTGTATCTTTATATTATTAATTGTGTGTATCTTTATAATGATATTGTGTGTATCTCTATAAATATAGTGTGTTATCTTTACAATTACAGTGTGTGTATCTTTATGATTATATTGTGTGTATATCTTTATATTGTGTGTATCTTTATAATTACTAGTGAGGTGTATCTTTGTAATTATCTTGTGTGTGTATCTTTATATTTATATGGTATATCTTTATAATTATAGTGTGTTTTGTATTCTTTATATTATATTGTGGTGTATCTTTAATAATATATATGTGTGTGTCTTATATAATTCATTGCCCATGCTGTTGTCAATACACCAGTTAGGCTACGGTGTTTTTAATCGTTGTGGTTTTTTCAAGAAGTGAGGGCGTCCGAAGTCCTTATGTACCCGCAAGCAAAGACACCAGACAGATCACCCTATCCTCGAGAAGAAGTGGAAACAGAGTAGATCGCTGAAAAAGGGGAAGTCAGCAGGGGGCTGACAACCATTCCAGCTGAGTTGGTTCAAGCTGGAGGGGGAAGCATGATCAGTGCCCTACTAAGAGATCTGCAACTGAGATCTGGCGACAGGAAAATGGCCAACACCATGACACTGTACTCATCATCACCCTCCCCAAAAAGGAAATCTACAACAATGCCATAATTACCGCACAATCAGCCTTTCATATGCCACCCAGCAAGGTCATGCTGCAGGATAATTATTGAATAGACTGGAAGCCACAAGCAGAAGACCATCATTGCTGAGGAAACAAGAAGGTTTCAGAGCAGTGCGCAGGCACACCAGAATAGATATTCAATCAGAATACTATGTGAGCGGTACTTCATCATCAACAGAATTTACCATTATTTATCGATTTTAAGGAATGGCATTTGGCAGGGTGTGGCATGCAGCTTTGATGGGGCAACCCATGAATTGTACAGTATCAATGCAAACCTGACAGAGTTCAACAAGATGTTGTACTGCGGGGAGGTACCAGTGCAGTGTACTACACACAAATACACATTGAGAAACTGGTTTTCGAACAAAGTTGGAGTAAGGCAGGGCTGTCTACTCTCACCAAACTCTTTTCAACATCTTCCTTGAGAGAATCATGGCTGATTGCACTGGAACATCATGAAGGATCAGGTCAGCCTATTGGTGCGAACGATCACAACACTCCGCTTCGCAGATGACATTGATGTGGAATAGCAGGATCGAAAAAAGAGTCTTGCCTAGCTACAGAACACCTGAATAAGGTCCTCCCAATTAAACGCAGGAAATCAGTGCAGAGAAGACCAAATGATGACTAATACACCAACGGCATTTCATGATATCAGGGTTAATGACCAGAAGCTCTGGAAACAGTTCAAATCTTCAAGTACCTGGGAATGCCATTGTATTGACAGGGATCCAAGCCAGAAGTAGTATGCAGGAACTGCACAGACCAATAACAGCACTGTCAAAACTAAACACCATCTGGGAGAGGATTAAGGAAATATATCACTTATTCTCAGATCAGACTAATGCGCTCCTTGTCATATCCATATTTCTGTATGCCTGTGAATCATGGACCGTGACTGCAGATCTGGAGAGAAGAGTACAGGCGGTGGAGATGAGATGCTTTCGGAGACTCTTGGCATCTCCTACAAAGACCACTAAGCAACGAAAGCGTGCATAACAGAATCCAGCAAACCATTGGACCCTATGAGAACCTTCTAACGGTCGTGAAAAAGCGTAAACTTAAATGGTATGGGCATGTCACAAGATCCAAAGGACTTGCAAAGACAATTTTACAAGGCATTGTCCAAGGAGGGAAGAAGAAGAGGCAGACCAAGGAAGAGCTGGGTGGATAACATCAGCGAATGGACAGGCCTAGAACTCAAGTAGTAGTAGTAGTAGTAGTAGTAGTAGTAGTAGTAGTAGTAGTAGTAGTAGTAGTAGTGTAGTAGTAGTAGTAATAATAATAGTAGTAGTAGTAGTAGTAATAGTAGTAATAGTAGTAGTAGTAGTAGATAGTAAAATAGTAGTAGTAGTAGTGAGAGTAATAGTAGTAGTAGTAGTAGTAGAGTTAGTAGTAGTAGTAGTAGTAGTAGTAGTAGTAGAGTAGTAGTAGTAGTATAGTAGTAGTAGAGTAATAGTAGTAGTAGTAGCAGTAGAAGTAGTAGTAGTAGTAGTAGTAATAGTAGTAGTAGTAGTAGTAGTTAGTAGTAATAGTAGTAGTAGTAGTATAGTAGTAGTAAGTAGTAGTAGTAGTAGTAGTAGTAGTAGCAGTAGTAGTAGTAGTAGCAGTAGTAGTATTAGTAGTAGTAGTAGTAGTAGCGCAGCAGCAGTAGTAGCAGTAGTAGAAGTAGTAGTAGTAGTAGTAGTTAGTAGTAGCAGTAGCATAGTAGCAGTAGTAGTAGTAGTAGTAGTAGTAGTAGTAGTAGTAGTAGTAGTAGTAGTAGTAGTAGTAGTAGTAGTAGTAGTAGTAGTAGTAGTAGTAGTAGTAGTAGTAGTGTAGCAGTAGTAGTAGTAGTAGTAGTAATAGTAGTAGTAGTAGCAGTAGAAGTAGTAGTAGTAATAATAATAATAATCTCATCATCATCATCATCATCATCATAATAACAACATCTACATTGCGATCCCTAAGAAACCGGGCACAGCTGAATGTGACCAACATCGTACAATCAGCCTGATGAGTCACCTCACCAAAGTTCTTTTACGAATACTCATGAAGAGAATGAGAAATAAAATACTCCCAGAAATATCAGAAACGCAATTTGGATTCATGGCAGACAAAGCACCAGAAATGCAATCTTCGCATTGAAAAACTCTCATGGAAAGATCCATCGAGGTCCAGAAAGACCTGTACCTCTGCTTCATTGACTACTCAAAAGCGTTCGACAAAGTACGACACTCCGACTTGTTTGATATTCTGGCAGGGCTATACATCGACGGGAAAGATCTTCGAATCCTCAGAAACATATATTGGGAACAGGAGGCAGCCATTAGAGTCGACAATAACATCAGTCAATATAGACCAATCTGCAGGGGTGTGAGGCAGGGCTGCGTGTTCTCACCTGATTTATTTAATGTATATAGTGAAATAATTCTACGAAATATTGAGAATCATGAGGGAATTAGTGTAGGTGGCCACAACATCAACAACCTAAGATATGCAGATGACACAGTCCTTATCGCCGACTCTGAAGAAAAACTGCAAAAGATTTTAACAATAGTAACAGACGAAAGCGAAAAGAAAGGATTACAGCTCAATGCAAAGAAGACAGAATGCATGGTGATCTCGAAAAAAGCTGTTATACCACAATGCAACATAACCTGTAAAGGAGAGAGAATCAGACAAGTAAACACCTTTAAATACCTTGGTTGTACTATCAACCCGGACGGCAAGTGTGACACAGAAATCAAGAAGAGAATCGGTCAATCTAAGGCAACTTTTAACAACATGAAATGCATTTTTACCAACAGTAAGATAAACCAAAAGAAAAAGCATGTTTTTGGGGGGCCCTTTTGGGTTTTTTGTGGTGTGGGTGTGGCCCAAGCCGGTTGACAGGTGGGTGGAAATGTGGGTTTGGAGCTGGTTCATGGAAAAAAGGGTTGCAGGTTGGAAATGGTGGGAAAAGAGGCTTTTGGGGGTTTTTTTTCGGCCATTAAAATTGTGCGGTGGAAAATGTTTGGGGATGGAAAAATTGTGGGAAAAGGCGAGGAAGACAAGAAAAAATTTTTGAAAGTTTTAAAAAAAATTGCAGAAAAAAGGGGCCCCCAAAATACTATGAGGGGAAAAAAGGGAAAGGTGGGGGCCATGCCTGTGTCTGGCCGGGGGGCATTGGAAGGAAAAGGGAAGGGGAAAAAAGGGGAAGGGAAAGGGGGGGGAAAAAAAAGGGGAAAAAAAGGGGAAAAAGGAAAAAGAAGAAGAAAAACACCAAAAACCAAAACCCCCCGCCCAAAAAAAAAAAGGAAATTTGTGATTTTTTTGTAAAAAAAAATAAATGCGTTTATCCGATGTTGACGTGTGGGTGCAAAAAACTTTTGCGGATTGCCATGTGCCGGGGGTTTGATTGTTGTTTTGTGTGTTTTGTGGCGGCCCACGGGTGTGGGGTGTAATGTGGTGTTTTTAAATTGTGGTTGTGGTGTGGGTGTGGTGAAATGTTGTTGGTGGTATGTTTTTGTGTGTGCTTGTGGTCATTTGGTCATGTGGTTGCAAGTGTTTTTTGTTAAAGTGTTGTGCATGTAGTGTGCGTATTTGCTGGGGTTGGTGGCAGGGGCTTTAGTGTGGTGGCATGTGGGTAGGGGTATTTGTGTTTGGTGGGGGTTGTGTATGTGGTGGTTGCGTGTGTGTGGGGGGTGGGTCATGTGTTTGTGTGGCATTTTGGTGTCAAGGGGGGCGTCCCCATTTGTGGTGTGTGCCCTGGATCGGGTCAGTCTGTGCCCACCCCACGGCCAAACGGTCGTGGTATTCACCACCGGGGTCTTTTTCTTCCTTTTCCAGTGTGTCATTTTTGTGGTCATATGTGGCATCTTTTGGGCAGTCTGTGGATCAGTGTGGTCAGTTTCCAGTCATGTGGTCGCATGTGGCCCATGTGGTCATCTGTGGTCAGTTGGTCAGTCATGTGGCATGTGGGGTCATCGTGTGGTCATATGTGGTCGTGTGGTCAGTCAGGTGGTCATCATGGGTCGTCAGTTGGATGTGGTCGTCTTGTTCAGCCTTGGGCAGTCATGTGTCATCAGTGTCGCAGGTGTCGCACTGTGGTCAGTCATGTGGTCTTTCATGTGGTAGTCAGTGGGTCAGTCAGTTGTGGTCAGTCATTGGCATTTGTGGTCATTGGGGTCGGGTTGGGTCATACTGGGTCAGTCGGGTTTGGTCAGTCTGTGGTCAGTGTCGTCATTCAGTGGGGTCAGTCATTGGGTCATCATGGGTCAGTCATGTGGTCAGTTTTGGGTCATGGGGTTATCAGTGTGGTCTTTCAGTGTGGTCAGTACTTGGTCATTTTTCCCACTGTGGTCAGTCAGTGTGGTATCATGGGGTCATGTGGTGTTGTGGTCAGTCAGTGTGGTGGGGGTTTTTGGGTCAGTGTGGGTCAGTCAGTGTGGTCAGTCAGTTGGTCGTCAGTGGTCAGTCACTGGGCGTATTTGGGTCGTGTGGTCATTCTGGGGTCAGTGTGGTCAGTCATTGGTCATCAGGTGGTCGTGTGGCATCAGTTGGTCGTTTTGGTCAGTCAGTGTGGTCAGTCGTGTGGTCATCTGGGGGTCGTCAAGTTTTTGGGGTTGGTCACAGTTGGCAGCAGTTCACACGGGCAGCAGTTTCAGGTGGCGGGGTTTTTTAGTTTTTTCCGGCCGTTCCCAGGTGTACCCTTCAGACAAAATACCAAGAACAAAAGACAATAGAAAGGACAAACCAGAAGACGTATACACAAGACACGACAGACAGAGAAAACACACAGACACAAACGAAGATTACAAAAGACACAAAAGAAGATATCCCAAAAAGGACAAGACAGAAGATAGACAACAAACCAGACAGACAGATATACACCAACACGGGCAGAAAATAACAGAAAAAAACACAAAACAACAGATATACAACAGACACAGAAGACAGATATAAACCCAAACCCCGACAAAATTACACACGACACGGGGACAGACGAAGACGGGACAAACAAGGACAGGAGGACAGACAAAGGGGACAGAAACAGATAAAAAACAGACAGACAGAGACTGAAGGAAAAAGATGGAGAAGAGTTTGGACAGAAAAGGGCAGATACCTTGGGGGGGAGGGGGGGAAAGAAAAGAACAAATGAAAAATAAAATTAATTTTTTCAGGATAATGAAAAAGCACCCATGTGTTTTTTAATCCGTACCCCCCCTTAGGATATATTAATAAAAAATAAAATAAACCCCAAGCAATCCCCAAACAGTATACGGAAAAAAATTCCTACATAAATCCCACAAAAATCCAAAAAAAAGAGGGGAGAGAGGAGAGAGGGAAGAGGAGAGGGAGGGAGGAGGAGAGAAGAGGAACATTTAACAAAAAAGTAAGAAAGAAAGATAAACAGAAAACACGAAACAACCGAGAAAATGAAAAAACCAAGAGCAAAACAAAAGCGGAAAAACCCACAAGGGAGGGGGGGAAAAACCAAATAATCCCCCCCCAAAAAAAACCCAAAAACCCCAAAACCAACAAAACCCAAAAAAAGCAAACCTCCATATATAAAGGAAAACAAACCACGAAATAGTTCTTTTTTGGCTAACAAAAAGAAACTTTTAAAAAATGTTTTGTTTTATGAGAAGCAAAGCAATGTAAATTCAAAAAAATTTTTTATAAGAATTTGCTTTCCATTGACCATACACTACACACACACACCACACAATCACCACCACACACCAACAACCACACACCCCACACACACACACACACCTACACACCCCACGCGCGCGCGCCACACCCCACACACACTCACCCCATATCAATGGCAAATCAAATTTTCTGAATATCATGTTTTGTATAAAAAGAGGACATCTGCGCTTTTGAATTAGCTTACATAATTGGACGCTCAAAACAAGATATCAAATAAAACATTTTCTAAATTTAAATAAATCAAAATTTCCAATAAAAATGAAATTTTAAATTATAAAGAATTTTAACAGGAAAATAATTGTAAACACACAAAATTAAAAACATAAGCAAACAATAAAAAGGGGGGGAGCGGGGAGCGAGGGGCGAGAGGGGGAAAAGGAGAGAGAGAGAGGAAAAAGAGAAAAGAAAACAAATAAAAAGAGAAAAAAAAAGACACAGAACTTTTTAATCCCTTGATATGCATAAGTTTTCATTCTCAAAACCCATACCATTAGCACTCCTGTGATTTAAATGTACATTTTAGATCGTCCCCAAGGGCATGATAAAGAATAGGGTATGGAAAAAAAAAACATTTCAGAAATTTTTTTTTTTTTTTAAAAACCAATGCAATACAAGTTTAAAATTTTACCCTTATACAAGAAGGGGGGGGGGGGGGAAAAGGGAAAAGGGGGGGGTAATTTGGAATGTAAGGGGGGGGTATATTTCTTTTTTTCCAACAGATCAAGGTGGTTTTTTTTTTTTGATGCATCAGTGGATGAAAAAAAATGTTTGTGAAAATGTTAATGTTGGTGATGTCTAAATTTAATAAGGGGGGGAGTTTCCCACACAGGGCCCAGTAAAATAAAACTAGTTTTTAACAAAATCTTTTCTTTGGGGTTGGGGCACCGGCTTTTCGTATTTTGGAATGATTCATTGGGTTCTTTTAAAGGGATAGGGAACAGTTCCTGTTTTTTTTAAATCTGAGGCTTTGTTAAAACTTGTCTTTGGTGTAGGGAAAAAATAAATTTTTAATGGTTTTTAATCCAATTCTAGTAAGGTGTCTTCTCAGAAGACCAGTTTAAGGGCCGTTATACAGACTTATAATGATTTCATGTGTTTGCCTACAAATCCTACAGGGGTTTAAACTAATTTATTAAATTTTTATATTTCTTGAAAAAATAGTTTTTTGAAAGAAAGTCAAGAAAAATTTTTTTTTTAGTCAAATTGGTTTTACCTTTGAGACAGATTTTAAGATGGGGTAGTGTGGTACCAGCTGGGGTTTTCATTAATTGTTTCCCCTAGAACTTTTTTGGTGGGGTTGTTCGATTTTTCTTTTTTAAATGGGTTGGGGGAAAAATTTATGAATAGTTTTGTCGCTTTTGTCTGTATGAAAGCATGCATTTTGTTTTTGGGGGGGTTATTTAAGTGGTTTATTCAGTCATTTGAAAATCTCATGCTTTAAATTGCAATGTCCCTTTCAAAAGAGTTAATGTCGGTTTTGGTTTGTTGTAGGGTTTGTCTCAGAAAAAACTCGCATTTGGATTTGTTTTGGAGGGAAGGTCATTATGTTAATGAAAGTGAAAAGGTTGAAGATGGACCTTGGGATCCATAAAGAATGGTTTTAGTGTGGATGTGGGGTATTATTGAAACAATTTTTCCCGTTTTAAGATAAAACAAAAAGTTCTAAAATATTTGTGAAGATTATATAAAATTAGTTTTAAAGGGGAATTTTTGCGGGCAATTTTATCAAATGCTTTTTAAAAATTTCAAATAATACTCCCCAAAAGTATTGTCATTAATGTTAAAACCAATTTTTAAACTAGTTAATGCCTATGGGCCGGTATTTTTTTTAAAAACCCGACTGATTTGGGTAAGTAAATTGTTTAAAATCTATTATGGAATAGGTGTTTATTCTATGTTTTTTTTAGGGTTTTGAAGGTAAGATAAATGAATGGGCTTAATTGGGGGTCGGGGTGTCCCCGACTTGTGGATCGGAACACTTGCATTTGAAAGGCGTTTTGGGGAAAAAATCTTATAAAACAAAGGTTATGTAGTGTCAGGTGCTTTAAAAACAACTGAGGTTCAGTTTTTTATCTATTCCTCAAGACCACGCGTCTTGATTGTTTTAGGGGAGTAGTAATTATAGACTCAGAAACAGAAAGAAAGTTTGTTTGGGGTTTTTATGGAAAACGCTATTTTTGGGATATGTTTTAGTTCATTAGATATTGGGGCTTCGGGTTTTTCATGGGTTTTTAGTTAGAAAAAATTTTTTGAAGTGATTGTTAAATTTTTACAAAAAATCTTTAATAATTAAGGGAAAACAATTGATTATTGTTTTTTATTGATTTCCTTTCCTACATCTTTTAATTTTTTTTGGAGATAGTAGATCTTGGAAAATTTTCCCTTTTTTCTCCCCTTTTTGGATTATGCATTTCTTTTTTTTTTTTTTATTCCTCATAATATTTATGTTTTTTAAGAAAAGGGGAAGGGGGAGAGGGAAAAGAAGAGGGGGGGGGGGGAAGGAGAGAGGGAGAGGAAAAGGGAGTGGGAAGAGGGGGGGGGGGGGAAGGGGTTTAAGGGCAACAGGGGCAAGCGGGCAGAGAGAGCAGGGGGCAGGACAAGGACAAAGAGACAGACACCAAATTAGCCTCGGTTAAGTGATGTGGTATGGGGGGGGGGGGGGAAGCACCAGGAGCAACAGACGGAATGACAGAGATCTTCCCTTTTTCAGAGGGATGGTAAACTACGGGGGAAGGGAAGGCGGTGGAGCCCTTTTTATGATGAAAAGTATGGGAGGTATGGATTGGCGACTGTGGAGATAATTATTATTTTTAAGGGGGTTCCTTTAAACCATTTCACATGATTTTAGTGTGGCCCCTGATTTCAAAATTTCTTTTTTTTGCTTCATCTTCCTGACGTCCCCGTCCGCTTTTCCCACCCGCTATTCCAATTCCCCCCCCACAGCCACCCAGATTTTTGCCATCCCAGGGCGGGAAATCACAAAGGGGCCCCCATATCAGGCCGCCGTGGGGCCACCCCAGAAGGGGCCCCGCACTGCTGCTGGGTCACTTTGGTGGTGTTCAGTGGGCCGCTCTGACTAAATTTCAGGAAACCTACTAACCCCTATAAAACATATTAGCTCAGTCGCGGGGCCCCAAATGAGTGAGTTTCCCACCCTGGGGGGAAACCCCAACGTCCCTTAACGACCCCTCCCCGCAACCTCCAACCCCAAAAGGGTTTTAACAAACTCCCCCAGGCACGAAGTGATGGGGAACCGAATTAGTACCATGGACAAGAACCGGGCCACCGATCAGAGGGAATTTTTTTTTTTTGCATGTGATCAGGGCAAGGGAAATGCGTAATTATGCTGCTGTGGAAATGCATATGCTTTGAACTCTTGACGGGTTGTACTCTACCTTACTATCAAATTATCCCGGGGTCAACCGGGGGGAAGGAAAAGAACCTCAAGGGTTGGGGGTTTTTTTTTAGCAACACCCAAACTCCCTCCCCTTAAAATGGGTGAAACCCACTTTTGGCCCAGTCTTTCCCCCCACCCCCAGCACACTACTCTGGGGAGCGGCCGGAGTCCGAAAAATCCCCAATTTATGGGATTTGAACCCCCGACCTTCAGTCCTAACCAAAGCGCCCAACCCTGCGCCATGGGGGGGTTTTTTTAAAAATCCGTAGTTTTTGTTTTGAAGGGGTTTTTAGTGCCTGTGAAGCCAGTCCTCAAAGGGGGGAGGGTGCGGTCGGGTGAGGTAAAGGTCCCCCTTAGGTCGTGGGGAGCGAGGTCGGCCTACTTTCTGGGCCAGGAAAAATTGAGGGGCCCACCTTCCCCGCGCACCTTCCTGACCAAGGGGCGGTCCCATTTCCTGGGGGGCTAAATTCCCCGAACCAAGAGGCAAAAAAACCCCTCCAAGGGTATCCACGCTCACCCCTTGTTTCCAGTGGGGGAAGGCGCAGTCCCGACAACTGACAACAGTCCCCTGAAAACATACCACAACAAAAACATTCAACACAACAAAAACATTACAAACAACAAAACCATTACAACACAACAAAAACAATACGAACAACAAAACTATTTCAACACAACAAAACAATTACCCACAACAAAAAAACGACAAAAAAAACCACATTACAAAACAAAAAAACAACACAAACAAAACACCACAAACTAAAAAACAACTACAAACCCAAAAACCCCAAATTTAAAAAAACAAAAACAGACCCAAACAAAAAAAATTTCAACCCCAAACAAAACATTACAACAAACAAAAATTACAAAACCAAAACCAAAAACACGACAACACCGAAAATTCACACAAAAAACACATTCACACAAAAAACCCCATTTCAACAAAACACCCAAAACACATTCAAAAACCAAAACCCCAAAACCCCACATACACACCCAAAAACCCCCCAAAGCCCACTAAAAAAAACCCCACACAAAACATCACACACCCACCACCCCTAAAAAACCCCCAACCACACAACCCCCAAACACCCCCACAAGCACACACACCACACCCAAAAACCAATCTTAAAATTTTGGGGAATTTTTAATTTTTTAAAATTTTAAGGGGCTTTTATTTAAAATTCCCCTTTTTTAAACAAAAAACAATTTTTTTTTAAAAAAATTTTTTTTTTTTTTACCCAAAAAAATAAAAAAAAATAATAAAAAAAATAAATAAAAATAAAAAAAAAAATTTTTTTAAAACGCTGAACCCTTGAAAGCAACAAACAAAGCCCAACCCTCCCTTAATCACGGAAACCTCCTAAATTCCTGCCCCCCAAAAGCAAAACCTCGCCACTTAAGGTGTTTATGTATAAATGGTGGGGTTGGGGTGTGTGATGGGGTGTGGTGTGGGATTGGTGTTGGTTTTGGGGGTGGATGTAATGTGTGGGAATTGGGTTTATGTTTGTGTTGGTGGGGGTGATGTGGTTGATGTTTTGAAAATGTGTGGGTGGGGTGTGTGTGTTATGGGGTTTGGGGTGGTTTTTTGGGTTATGTGGTTGGTGTGGTGGTTTTGGTGTGATGTGGGGTGTAATTGGGTGTTATTTTTTAAAAAATTTATTTTTTTTTTTTATGGGGTTATGGGGTTTATTGGTGTGGTGTTTTAAATTTTTGGTTTTTTGTTGGGTGTGGGTAGGGGGTGTTTGGGGTTATGTTGGTGTGTGTGGGGTGGGTGTAATTGGTGTGGTGGATTTTGTGTGTGGGTGGTGTTAATGGTTTGGGGGGTTATATGGTGTGGTGTGGGGGTTGGGGGTTGGGTTTTGGGGGGTTTTGTGGTTTAGGTGTAGGGGTGGTTGGGTGTGATGGATGTGTGTATTTTTTTAGTGTGTGGTGTGAGGGGGTTGGGTTGTGTGTGTGGATGTGGTGGATGGGTGTGGTTTGGGGGGGGTTTAAATTGGGTGGTGTGGTGGGGGTGGGGTTGGTGAAAAATTATGGGGGGGGTGTGATGTGGGGGTGTTTGGTTTGGGGTATTGGTGGGTGTGGTGGTAATATGTTGGGTATGGGGGTTTGTGAGGGGTTTTTTAAATGATGTGGTGGAGGGTGGTGTGGGTTGGTTTTGGTTTTTTTTTATGTTTGGTTTTTTGGGGGGGTATGTGGGGGGTGGGTTATTTGGGGGGTGTGTTTTGGTGGGGTTGGGGGGTGGGGGGGGGATTGTGTGAGTGGGTGTGGGGGTTTTAATTTTGGTGTGATTTGATTTTGGGAAAATTTGTGGGGTTTTTAGGGGGGGGGTTGTGTGTGTGATGGGGTTTTGGGGTTTGGGGTTGGGTGGATGGTTTTTTGGGGGTGTTTAAAAGGAGGGGGTGTTGTAAATGATGTGTTTGGGTGTTATGGGTGTTTTCGGTGGTGGGGTGTGATTTGTTGTGTTTGATGTGGGGGGTGTGGTAGGGGTAATAATGTGGTGTAATATGGGGATGTGGTGTATGGGGGTTTGGTGTAATTGTGTTTTAAAATTTGTGTGTTGGTGAAATTAGGGTTAATATGGGTTGTGGTGTATTGGGTGGGTAATAGGTTGATGTGAAAATGTTTTTTGTGGAATAGGTGAAATTTGGGTGTGGTGGGTGTTTTTGGGGTTATAGGTTAAATTTGGGTGTGGTGGGTGGGTGGGTGTTGTGGTGTGGGGGGGATTGGGGTTGTAAATGTGGGGGGGTGGGTGGGGGGTGGGGGTAAATGGTGTGGGGTGGTGGTGGGGTTTGTGGGTATTTGGTGAATTTTGGGAAATTGGGGTTATTTTTAATTTTGGGTAGGGGTTGGGGTGGGGGGTTAATTGAGGTGTGTGGTGTGGTGTTGGGTGACAGGGGGGTCGGGTAAACCTGCCATTTTAACGTGCTGGGTACAGCCCCGGGGCCCCTGTTTTTTCATGTCTTCGTTTATTCCCCTTGTTCAAGTACACTCCAAAAACCTTCACCATCGAGTTCAAGGTGTGTGTTAGGGGTTTGTTATATTTTCAGTTTAACGTCTTTTCAATTAGAGATTTTAGAGGGGAAAAAGAATCTAAACAAAAATCAAAAAATAACAAAAAGGGTCAGTAACGTACTAATAAAAGCAACTTAACTACACAAAAACAAATTTATGGGACTTTTTTATCAACTAACACACGCCACATAACAATAGTTCAACTAATCGGCCCATGAAAAAATTTGGACGCAGGTAAAAAATTTCTTTTAAATGTCCACAACAAAAAAACTTACTTGGTAATTTCTTCCCAAAAATACAGTTTACTCTTTCACTATTTTGCCTGAAACATTTATTTAAACTGTAAAAAGGGAAACATATTTTAACGATTATCCCAACCCCCAAATTTTGTTAGAAAAAAAAGCATTTCAAAAATATTCCATGCTTGTACGGCCTTAAAAGGGGCAATACCAAACCTTTTTTTTCGGAAGTGCCTGGCACAGCCGACAGCTCAGACGGTGTCCACAGATTTTTACCACCGCCTGAGACCCCCCCCTTTAAACAACTGTAACGGGCATTGCCCCACATCAGATAACAATGAAGCCAAAAAAAATTTTTAGGCCCACTACAAAGGCTGAATAAAACCCAAAAAACACCTTTTGTGCAAGGTGACTGGACGCCAAAGGGTGGGAGAAAGGCAGGGGAAAGATTGGGGGGTCGTTTTGGGGGACATTGCAATAACCAATCAAATAAAAGGGGCTTAAACCCGGGAGTTTGCCATAACAACCACCTCCACAGTGAATACACTTGGCCCCCACAAGAAACCAGAAAATACAGGCATAGCCAAAAGGAAACACCACAAAACCCAAAAAACTATACATGGGAAAAGACGTTTCATCTAGCGTTTTAACATGCACAACACGAATTTTCCAGGAGCAAAAAGGGGGTGCATGATCTTGGATGAGATTTTTGACACGCTAAAGAAAAACCACAACGGAACAAAAACAGGGTCAAATTTGACCTCAGAAGGAAGGACCAAATGTTAGAAAAAATTTTCAAGCAAGGATTGGGAAAGTTTGCAACACCCCTGTGATAGATCAACTAGTACACTGACGAATAGTTTTAATTTCGCAGTGATGAAAACAAGCGAGCTTCTTGGGAAAACACGACCAGTCAAAAAACCATGGGGCACACCTAACACCCACAACATGCGACAAGCGTAGAATTTAAGAAAAAGAAAAAATGAAACAAAAGAAAGACAAACAATATAAGGCAGTCAACAAAAGAATCAGGAAATCCATGACGAGGCAAAAGAGAAATATCGGGGAACAGTCCAAGACATTGAGGAAAAATCAGAAAAAAAATAGCAAGAAAGCAATCACTGGTGAAAAACCTGACTACACAAAACAGGGAAAGGTTTTAAAAAAATCCAAGAAAAAATGGGAATGTCCACGACGACCAGGATTCTGAACAGATGGACAAATACTGCCCGACCGATAACATAAACCCCAGGGATCCCGAATCCTTATTACCCGCAAGCAAAAACACAGACATCCCCTAACCCCCCAAAGAAGTGGAAAAAAGCATCAATCGCTGAAAAAGGGGAAGTCAGCAGGGGGTGACAACATTCCAGCGAGTTGGTTCAAGCTGGAGGGGGGAAACCAAAATCACGCCCTACTAAAATTGCAACAAATCTGGGAGACAGGAAAATGCCAACACCCTGGACACAGTCACTCATCATCCCCTCCCCAAAAAAAAAATTACAACAATGCCCTAATTACCGCACAATCACCTCTATGCCACCCCAAACAAGGGCAGCTGCAGATAATATTTAATAGACGAAACCACAAGCAAGGCCCCCATTTTCTAGGAACAAGCAGGGTTTTAAGGGGGGGCGCAGCACAACAAACAGAAATTCAAACCCAAATACAGTGCGGTACCTTTATCATCAACAAGACCTTTTCCATGTATTTACGATTTTAAGAAGGGATTTTACAGGGTGGGCAGCACTTTGTGGGGAACCCTAAATTTTTACACATCAATGCAAACCCGACAGAGTCATCAAACACGTACAGCGAGGCTTCCAGTGCAGTGTACACAACACAACTTGGGGAAGGGTTTTTGAACAAAATTTGGGGTAAAGGGAGGGGGTTACTCCACCCCCTCTTTTTAACATCTTCCCTTTAGAGAATCATGGGGATGCACTGGAAAATCATGAGGGTCAGTCAGCATTGGGGCAGAAAGCACAAACCCCCGCTCGCGATGACCCTTGATGGAATAGCAGATCAGAAAAAAGAGCTTCCACCCAACAGAACACCTGAATAAGGCCTCCAAAACATACGCATGGAAACAGTCGAGAAGACCAAAATGAGCTAATAACACCAACGGCATTAGCACGAATCAGGGGTTTAAAGACCAGAACTGGGAAAAAGTTCAAAATTTAAATACCTGGGAGCCCTTTTACAGACCAGGGATCCAAGCCCAAAATAGTATGAGGATGCACAACAATAACACCTGTCAAAACAAACACCATTGGAAGATAAGAAATCTCCTTATCTCCCAAAATCAGCTAATGCCTCCCTTGTCAATCCCAATTTTTGTAGCCGGAATCATGGGCCCTGACTGCAGATCTGGGAGAAGGTACAGCGGTGGAGATGAGAGCTTCGGGAAATCCTTGGCATCTCCTACTAGACAACACAATGTAACGTTATTACAATACATGCTATACAATACATTACATTGCTATACATTACAATGCTATTAAATTACAATGACATCCTATACATACAATTCAAGCTATACAATACAATTCTATACATTACAATGCTATCAACTACAATGCAAAGAAATGCTATACAAATACAGTACAAATGCTATACAATGCAATGCTATGCATACTAGACATTGCAATGCTACACAATGCAATGCAATGCTATATAATACAATGCTTTTACAAGCAATGCTATGCCATACCAAGACATTGCAATGCTACACAATACAATGCAATGCTTTTATAATCAATTCTATACAAATACAATATAATGTATTACAATACTATCCCAAACTAATGCTTGATATACAATGCAGTGCTTTACAATACAATGCATGCCTAAACAATACATGCATATAAAAACTAATTTTAAAAATACAACACAATTGCAGTGCTATCGTATACAATCCCAGTGTTTTACATTACGATACAATTCTATGCAATGCAATACTATATTATACATGCAATACTATACAACGCAATGCTAACAAACAATACAATACAATGCAATACATTGCTGTACAATGCAATGCTATGCTGTACTATACAATATGAAATGCTATACTAATACAATTATATACAATAGAATGCAATGCTTACCAATACAATACTATACAATCCAGTGCCATACAATACATTCACAATGCCATACAATGCCATTGCTATACAATACAATGCAAGCAATGCTTAACAAAACAAAACAATGCTATACAATACAATTACAATACAATGCTACACAATTCAATGCTATACAAAACAATGCTTATACAATGCAATGGTCTACGGATACAATGTATTGCTATATAATACAATGCTATACAATACACTTACAATGTTTACAATTCAAGAGAATGCTTTCAATACAAATTCTATACATAAAACTACAATGCCTACTATACAATGCAATGCTAACAATAGAATTCTTACTATTCAATGAATGTTAGCAATACCATGCTATACAATACAATTCAATGCTGTATAATACCAATACATGCTATACAATACAATGGCTATACAATACAATACAATGCTATACACTACAATACAATGCTATGCTATACAATACAATTACTATGCCTATAACAATACAATACAATACTTGCTATAAATACAATACAATGCTATGCATTTACAATACAACGCAACGCTATGCTTTCAATGATATGCTATACAATACAATATCAATGCTATGCTATACATTCGTTTCTATACAATACAATGCTATGCTATACAATACATGCTCATACAATTACATGCTATGGCTATACAACAATGCTATGCCTATACAATACAATGCTAACAAAACAATGCTATACTATGTGATACTAATACAATGCAATGCGATGCATTACTATGCTACTGCTACACAATGCAATGCTCTACAATAAAATGCTATACAATAGACTACAATGCATATATATATACACATTCTATGCTTTACCAATAGAATGCAACAATAGGAATGACTATTACAAATACAATGCAATGCTATACAATTACAATGCTATGCTATAGAATGCAATGGAATACAAACATTCTATCAGTTACAATGCATAGGCTATACAATATAATGCAATGTATTACAATACAATGCATACAATACAATGCTATAAATACAACGCTGTAAAATACAATGCTATGGATACAATACGAATACAATGCTAATACATTACAATGCCTATGCTATACAATATAATGCAGATGGTATACAATCCACTGCTATGCTATACAATATAACGCTAAAAAATACAATGAAATGTTATACAATATAATGCTACGCCATACAATACAATTTTATGCTATACAAAGCTATTTTATACAATTACAAAGCCTTTATGCTATACAAGCAATGCTATACATACAATGGCAATGTATTAAACAAATGCATTGCTATACACTACAATGCTATACAATTGCAATGTTATACAATACAATGCTATGCAATACAATGAACTGCTATGCAATACAATGCTATGCTATACAATGCAATTTGTGCTATACAACGCTATGCTATAACGAATCACTGTTATATATACAATGCACAATGCTATATACAATACTCAATCTAATGCTATACAATGACAATACTCACTCCAGATACCATGCAATTTGATATACTATGCAAGGCGTGTGTGTGTGTAGTGTGAGTGTGTGTGCTAGTGTGTGCGTGCGTGCGTGGCGTGTTGTGTGTTTGGTGTGTGTGTGTGAGATTTAGCATGTGTGTGTGTGTGTCGTGTGTGTGTGTAGTGTGTGTGTGTTTTTTGTGTGGCGGTGAGCGGGGGTTAGGGTAGGTGGTCATAGTTGTGGCGATGTCGTTGGAGCATCCTCTTTGTGTTTGTCTTCTGCCATGTCTATCGGTTTTCTTGGTTGTCCTCCTTGTCTCCCATCTGCTTTGTCTCTCTGTGTTGTGTGGCCGTTCTCTGTTCTGACTTCTCACTCCGACTCGCCTTCCTGCATTGTCGTTTTTTCTGTCTCTGCTTTCTTGATGTGACCTCTCTCTGTCTGACTGTCACCGCCCTACACTCCTGCCCATGCATTGACTTATTGTCTGTCTTCTGCTTTATTATGTGCCTCTCTCTCTGTTGACTCTTCACCCTCCTCTACTTCCCTGCATTGTCTATTTCTGTAGCTGCCTCCTGTGTCATGTGTCTGCCTGTCTCTTTGTCTGTTCTCTGTCTTTTCCCTCTCACTGGCTTTAGTCTCTGTACAGCCCCACAATGTAAAACAGTTGTAGCCTCTGTACAGCCACCACACTGTAAACGGGTGTAGTTGCTCTGTACGAGCCCCACACTGTAACCGTTGTTTGCTCTCTGTACTGCCCACATTGTTGTAGACGTTTAATGTGTAGGTCGTCTGTACAGCCCCAACTGTAAACAGTTGTTGCTCTAGCTGTAAGCCCAACACTGTAAAACAGGTGTGAGGTTTTCTGTACAAGGCACACAAAAACCCCAGTTGTATGTCTCTGTACAGTCCCTACACTGTAAACTCAGTTGTACTGTCTCTGTAACAGGACATCATTGACAATTCTGAAGGAAATGACTATAATATGATATGCGACCTTGATCCCATAACCTTGCTCTGTTTTCTCAAAATGCCTTCCACAACTTGTGTACGTATTATCACCAAAATAGTAAACTCATCTCTTGTGTTAGGGAAATTTTCCATCAGCTCTTAAACAGCAATAGTCACACCTTCTACTGAAAAAGCACGACCTCGATTCCAACCATTCTGAGAATTTATAGGCCTTGTCTCAAACTTATACACCTTTGTCTTCCCCTAAATTATTAGAGAAAAAGTCGTTCTCAAAAACTGTCTCATCGTTCACCTTATTCCACTGAATCTCTTCCACTTTCAATCTGCCTATCCGCCACCACAGCACGAAACCACCCTTTCCACACTTTGATTACACTTCTACTTGTTCTGATTGCAGTGAAAAATAGTCTCCCTCCTGCACTCTGTCTTGACTTAATGTGCGAGCCTTTGTACCCATAGATCAGACTCAATTCTTCTTTCTCGTTCCAAAATACGGTTGGTAGATTAACGGCACAAGCCCTCAACTTGTTTAGCTTCATACACTACTCACAGACAGTTTCCAGATCTAAGTTTATTGTAAAAAACAACTCTCGATTCCTCGACGATAAACCTGTCTGAGGGGGCCGCAGCAGAATCAGTCCTGGGCCCTGTTCTCATTCTACTCTCTACAACTGCTCACTCTAACATCATAATAAAGAACTCACCATACTGATCATCATTTCTATGCCGATGTGCTCAGCTTCAGTGCAGTGATCTGTTGGAAAATTGCCTTCCCTCCTGACAAATATGTCCTACTGCTTCAAGACATTCGCAAAATGGATCTTTTGGGGGGACCTCAAAACAAGTTACAATTAATGCGATAAAACCGAAGCCATGCCTCTCATAGGGACCCCAAACATTAAAACTTTTCCTCTATCGCATAAAAACTCAATAGAATCGGCAATGACGTCACGTTCTTTGTCCAACTCTGTGAAGTTTTTAGGAGTAAGTTCTTGACAACCACGTACTATGAAAAATTGCATCACCCAGACCTGCCCGTTTGCTTCTATCAATTTCGGCGCATAAGCGCGATTCGCAAGTTATTCTGTCCACAGATGCATCTTCCAAGCTTGTCACATCTCTCATTCTTTCACGTTTAGACTACTGTAATTCTCTTTGGCTGACATACCGAGCATCATTAATCCACTCTCTTCAACGCCATACAAACTCGGCAGCTCGAGCTGGGCCTAGAATGAAAAATATCCCGGAAACATCTATCCTCTTCTGCGATCACTCTTTCATATGGTGCCTGTCTCACAAAGACTGGTAGTGATAAATGTCTAAGACCGCTCTGTTTCAAGAGGTGTCTAGCCACATAATCTGCACCCCTTATCTCCTTAACTGTCTTCATCTTACACCTCCATCCTCCGCTGTTCCCTTCGTTCTGCCGCAGATACTTTGTGCTTTAGAACAACCAGATTCAAACGACACTGTTGGCGCACAGCGCGCTGCCGTCTCTGTTTCTGGTGCCATTCCAGCCTGAATGACCTCCCTGGCACTTCGACAAAAGCCCTTGCTCTTGATACCTTCAATCCAGCCATCAAAAACACTTATTTCCTACCTGAGACTTTCCCCCAAATATCTGTTCCTTAATTTTCAACAGCATCTTTCACTTCTAAGTGTTGTTCTCCGCGTGTGGTGTGTGTGTGCGTGTGTGTGTGTGTGTGTGTGTGTGTGTGTGTGTGTGTGTGTGTGCGTGTATGCGTGCATACGTGGCGCGCATGGTTTTGTGAAATCTGTTGTTTCTTCCGTTATGTTTAAGCGAGAATTGCATTCTGTAAATGATCTATGCACATCATCGACCATACAGATGAATAAGAAGGAAGAAGGACTTTTATGAAGAGATCTTGAGAGAGAGGCGATGTTAGAAGAGAGAGATACCCAAGAAGGACATTCATCATCATCCAAGGGGATTCTAACGCCATACGTAGGTCCTGACTCTTAAAACCAATGGGCCAGAAAAGTTGGCAGTTTGGAAATTGGTGGAGACGCAACGACAGGGGACTACGTCTGTCTGGGAGTTTCGCTGCACCACAGATTACATTCCAATCCCTCTTTCCCCAACAAGCAGTCAAGGAGGACAACTGGCATGGCGCAAACGGCAAGATCCAAACCAAATAGATTTTATCTTAAAACCACGGCCTTCAAATCCAGCATCAAACAGAGCCAGAACAGACCTACCCTGGAGCTGATTAGGCGCAGCGACGTGTGTGTCTGCTGGTATGCAAAATGAAGGGGGCTGAGAAAAACCAACAGCCTGCAAACCCACGCTATCCAAATTTTGGACGTGAGTCAAACTAAAAGATCCCAGGAGATGTTCGAGCGTGATGTACTTCCAAGCTAAGCTTGGCGGACATTGGGGGTTTGGGGGCCTGGCCCATTAAACCCTCCTGGACAATGCCCATCAATGACCTCACCAACAAGTTGTCAATGAAGGCAGTCCGAGAAAATAGACCCAGAGGAGGTTACTCGGTCCGTCAAGAGGAAATAAACACCAGCCTATGGACTACCATTGACATCTTGGGACCTCTGCGTATACAATAAGAGCACTGGAACCAACCAGGGTTTCCAACCTCACGCTATAAGAAATTCCGGGAGGTCAAACTAATTCTCGTGAATATGAGTCGAATGTAAGCCAGAGGAGAGATTGGTCCGTGTGTGTGTGTGTGTGTGTGGGGTGAGATGGCAGCAAGCGGTACGGACACCTGAAGAAACTCACAAAACTTCAACCAAATCATCATAGACATTGAGACGACGCACGGAAACCTCCCGTCACAGAAAGCTCAGCTGCATTAACAGGATGCATGAGGAAGACTAATGTAACTGAGCCCTTAAGCGCCTTTCCTCAGTGTGTGCGACATTAGTCAAAGTTCTGTGGTAATTGAGCTAGCGAGACTAGGCAACACACAACCACTTAAATGTAAAGGACGGAGGCTCAGCGTTACGATTGCTCTATTCAGCAGCAGATTCGCGTTTGAGTGGCTCCAAGCCTGCAGAAGTGTGATGGTCGAGTCATGTGTAGCATATAGGTTCTTTTTCAAATAAAGAGCCCAAAGAGTGTGGTTTGGGGGGGGGGGGGGGTGGACCATAATCAGATGCATTTCTTAGGCATGTGTTTTGGGGGGGGGGGGTGGGGGGTGGGGGGGTGGAGGGGGGGGGGGGGGTGGGGGGAGGGGGGGGGGGGGGGGGGGAGGGGGTTCTTAATAATCGGGGGGTTAGCAGAGAAGCATAGGCCTAGCTTTTGCCATGATATTCTTTGAACCAACAGTCAAGCATAGATCAATGCGTATGTGTGAGTCCTGCTAGCAGTGGTGAAGCCTAGTTTACTGAAAAATGCTTGTATGATATTAGCGCACCAGTTTGGGTGGATGACCATCTGTTTAAGGAGAGCAGCTCAAAGGGAGATAAAGTTAAGGCCTTTGCTTATTACTCTCCTGTTTACTAAGTGCACGCAGCCTCAAAAGCAGCTATAACCCCACATAGCCAACACGAGTGGGGGTAGATGTTCTTGTATACTAACAGTTAGCTCGTAACGATTGTTTTTTGCTCCCATGTGTACGTAAGCTCTTTTAATTCTTTCGTGAGTATAGGCGATTTGGTTCTGAATATTGTCAAGAACTTAGTACAAACTACTCCAATACACCTGACAAGAGGCACGCAATAGATAGAGAAACTGCAACTTCAAGAGCACCACTCGCCATACTATATATGAGGGAAGAAGTGTAGAAGCATCCGCAGAGCTAACCAGTAGGAAAGTCCCCAGGAGCAGACAATATACCAGCAGAGCTGCTGAGCATGTGGGCGAAACAGTCATCACATGTGGCTGAACAGATATCTGTCAGAAAGATTGAGGGAGACAAGATGCCAACGCTGGCCACAGACTGGACACAATCAGGTCATCATACCCTGACCCAAGAAGGGGAAATTTACGCCAATATGCCAAAACTATTAGAAACAAACTCAGGCCTCATTCAGCCACGCCAGCAAGAGATCTGCTGCTCAAAGTTTTGTCGAATTCGGTCTCAAGAAGGTGGCAGCAGAGAACACCTTGCATGAGGAACAAGCTGGGTTCAGGGCAGGCAGGAGCACAATCGGAAACAGATTTTTAACTGCCACTTCAGTGATGGAAAAAACATCTTCAACATCAGAGAGACTGGTTCCACAACTCCATGACTTCAAGAAGGCGTTTTGACAGCGTATGCACGATGCAGTGGCAGGTCTCAGAATGTTTTGCATTGAAGAAGGACTAGTAGCGCAAACCACTTCAAGCACTATACAACACTGCATGCAGTGCAGTCCTCTGTGAACAATCACGGTCGGAGGCTATTTCAAAACCCCTCAGTTGGGGGTACCGACATGGATCCTGTTAATGGTCAGTCCTAGTTCATATCTGTCGCACGCTTGGAAAACATCATGTCGCGAGAGACCTCACACCATGACTTCCTACCCTGACCATCTCAGTGGCGGGCAGGGACACCCTCAACAACTTACGGTTTGCCGATGACATTGAACTCATGGGTCGGACTGTGTAAGCAGCAGAGTGCAAGATCTTACGACCAGACTTGAGATACAGAGCTGGAGCATATGGGATGGAGGTGAGCTCGGAGAAAAGTAAAGTACTTGTGAACAGCTACGAGCAATGCACCGTCGGAGAGGAGATATTAATGAGCGGCGGGAGAAGCAACTGAGGGAGGTAGACGCTTTAACATCCCTGCGCGCTTACACTCCAACGGACGGGCGTTCGACGACAGCAATTCCCAAGCAGAATAGCCATGGCAACATCTTCCCTGACACAAAACTCACCACCTATATGGAAAAGTAAAAGCGATCAGTTTCCAATCAAACCTCAAGCTCTACAAAGCCTAATTTGTCGATTCCTAGCTTGGTACACTCTAAGGGATGAGGGGGGATATTGATGGTTGAAGTGAAAACTGGACATTGACAGCAAAAAAGCCAAGCGAATCTCAGTCATTCGAGAGGACAAAATGCACATAGAAAACTACTGGGCATATCCTGAGAGAACGGAAAGACCAAGACTATGTGTCAGAGAGTCAAATAACACGGCTGCAGGTCCCACTAGGAACCTTCTCACCATCGTCAAGAAGAAAAAGCTGACATGGTTCGTGGCCAACGTCACCGCCACAAACACTCTGCCCAAAACATAACTGCATGGGGAACCTCGAATGGGTGGAGAAGGAGGGGAAGACAGAAACAAGTCTATGATGGACAACATCAGAGAATGGACCATGGATGAATGACTCCGGCACTACTGCGCAGAGCCGAGGTCCGAGAATGGTTGGAGCGGAGGCCTTACCACGGCATCATCTTTTCATGTCTCCCCACTCGCCCGCCAAGGTCACGGGTTGATTGATGATGTGATGATGATGAGGATGATGAAATGATATTGAGTGCAAGCGCTTTGATTTGTTTGTTGTTTTTTTACAAGAGATCAGACGCTATATTAAATTCTTTAAAATTTTGATTTTATTTTTATTACTTTTTTTTTTTTTATTTTATTTCATATATTATTATTATTATTACAGTCGACACTGTAAACAGGAGTAGTTCTCTGTAGAGCACCCAACTGTTAACTATTGTTGTTCTCTGTACAGCCCCACACTTGTAAACAGGTGTAGGGTGCTCAGTACGCCCCACACTGTAAAAAGGTGTAGTTCTCTGTACAGCCCACAACTGTAAACACGTGTAGTGTTCTCTTGTACAGCCCCACACTGTAAAGAGGTGTAGTTCTCTGTACAAGCCCCACACTGTAAACTGTGTTGTCTCTATGCCCAACCACACTGTAAACAGTTGAAGTTCTCTGTACAACCACCACTGAGTAACAGGTGTAGGTCTCTGTACAGCCCCACACTGGCAACTGACTATACGAATGAATATCCAACCGCCAAAGCTTAGACACAAAACTCACAACAGGCACAGAAGAGTATGGGAAAAAAACAAAATCAGAGAGTGACCATGAGACCACAGCAACTTGGGCAACCGAATCAGAGACTAGGTGTTTTTTAATGCATGATGATCATATGATAATAGCGGATGGAACGTCAGTGCTGCTGCTGTGGGATGCACTGCTTTGAGACAATATACTCCGCCCCCCTGACAGGGATAGTATTTGCGGCTTATATCCTAGTAGAGCCCGGCGTCACCGGGCCGAGAGACACAGGACACCTGCAGTGTGGTCACCTGTAACGTGGATGAAGCTCACTGTGTGGTCCTCAGCCTTTCCCATTGAGCACACTCGTCGTCTCGGTAGCAGCCGGCCGGATGTTTGAAAAATCCCTTTGTACTCGTAAGGATCGAACCCGCGACACTTCCAGTCTGTAACCCAAAAGCATTAACACTGTTGCCAAGGCGGTGGTTTCAAATTTCATACTTTAGTGTGGCCTGTGTATGCCTTGAGGAAATAAATTATGGAGAGATATATGAGGTGGAGGGTCTCCTGAAACATATAAATTCATGCTGAAGTGAACGACGTCTCTGTTGCCATGTTGGTTCAATGTACACTTTTCAACACAGATGTATAACGGGTTGAAGGGGTGTAGAACTCTCTTATCTCTCCACCTGCTCTAACCTTCTTCGTTGTTCATATAACGCTCTACAACAGCATTTTCGCTTCTCTTCATATGAGTGAAAAATGCGGCGCTTCCATAACGCCGGACAAGGTAGGCCAAGCCGATCGATTCGGCGTGGGAGCGAATGTTATCTCTGAAGTCTTTCTGAATAATAAAGGCAGGAGAATGGACCAGACGGCAGAAAATAGACAGAAGGGATAGGTGACAGGAAGAAAAAGACAAGGCAGAAACAAAGCGAGGGATAGAATAAGAGACAATTTCTGGACACAACATTTCCAGAAGATGTATGTTGCTATTTTTAGGGACAGGTCTCTGGCGAGCGCAACGCGAATGTTCTAATGCTGGGCGTCAGGTTTGTTCTTGATGTTATGTCTGAGAGATATGATCCGTTTAATTTAACTTTGGCAGTGTCGTTCTGCTTGTTGAAGAAAGGGTGGGGTGTTGTATTGCACAGCTGCACAGAACAAAATGAGAAGAAAGTTGGGGTGTTGTATGTGGGGTGTGTGCACAGCTGACATGAACAAAATGAAGAAAAGTTGGAGGGTGTTGATATGTTGGTGTGTATGTGGTGGTGTTGTTGTGGGGGTGTGTGTATGTGTGGTTGTGTATGTGGGTGTTGTATGTGGGGTGTGTGGACAGAAGGGACATGGAGAAAAGTTGGGGTGTTGTATGTGGGGTGTTGTATGGGGGTGTGTTGTATGTGGGAAGTTGTTGTATGCGGGGTGTGTTGTGGAACATGGAGAAAAGTTGGGGTGTTGTATGTGGAGTGTTGTATGCTGGGGTGTTGTATGTGGAGGTGGTGTATGTGGGGGTTGTTGTATGTGGGGGGTGTTGTATGCGGGGTTCTGTCGCTTCTGTATGTGGGTGCTGTTGTATGTGGGGTGTTGTATGCGGGGGTGTGTTGTGATATGTGGTGGACTATTGGGAAAAGTTGGGGTTGTTGTAGGTGGGGTGTGTAGGTGGGGTTCTTATTGTTGTAGTGTGAGGGTGTTGTATTGCGGGGTTGGTGTAGAAATGTGGGGATGTGTTATGGGGGGGTTGTTGTATGTGGGGTGTTTGTATGTGGGGGTGTTGTATGTGGGGGTGTTGATATGTGGGGGTGTGTTGTATTGTGGGTGTGTTGTATGGGGGTGATTGTCATGTGGGGTGTTGTTGTGGGACAGGTGGACGCGGACAGGGCGGGCGGTGCCTCGCGACAAGAGAGCAGCCACGCTGCTGGAGGCTATCCAAGGCTCCGGTCAGCCCCAGGTTCTCCCTGCTAGGGACGGCCTTCCTCTTCCTGCGCGGATCCATTTTTGGACGCCTCCCATCCTGAGACAGCATTCACCCTGCTGTGCAGACACGGTCAGCCAGCTCCCTGTCTGTCCGCGTGTTGTGCCGTGTTGTTGCGTGCGTGTGTGTGTGTGTGTGTGTGTGGGTGTGAGTGTTTGTGTGTGTGTGTGTGAGTGTGTGTGTGTGTGTGTGTGTGTGTATTGTGTGTGTGTTGCTTTGTGTGTGTGTGTGTCGAGAGAGAGAGATATAGAGTGTAGTGTGTTGAGAGAGAAAGAGAAAGAGTGCGGTGCGAGGTGTGGATGAGAGATAAGTGTTGTGTGTGGGTGTGTGTGTGTGTGTGTCTTGCGATCTATTTGTGTGTGCGTGTGTGTGGTGTTTGTTGTGTATGTGTGTGTGCGTGTGTGTGTGTGTTTGTGTTCTGGAGAGTGTGCAGCGCGCAGTATGTGTGTGTGTGTGTTGTGTGTGTGTTTGTGTGTGTGTGCGTGTGTCTGTGAGGTGCGTGATTATTTGTTGTGTTTGTGGGTGTGCTGTGTGTGTGTCTGTGTGTGTTGCTGTAGTGTTGTGTGTCTGTGTGTGTGGTATGGCGTGTGTTTGTGTGTGGGCTGTGGATAATGTGTGGTTGTGTGTGTCTGTGGTGTGTCTGTGTGGTTGTGTCTAGTGTGTGGTCTGTGTGCTGTGGTTGTGGTTCGGTGTGTGTCTGTGTGGTCTGTGTGTGTGTATGTATGAGTGTGTATGTGTGTATCTTTGTGTATGTGTACGTGTGTCTGTGTGTCTGTGTGTGTCTGTGTGTCTGTGCCTGTGTGTGTCTGTCTTGTGTGTGTGTCTGTCTGTGTGTATGGTGTATGAGGTCTGTGTGTGTGTCTGTGTGTGTATGTGTATGTGTGTATGCGTGTTTGTCTGTGTGTGTCTGTGTGTATGGTGTGTATGTGTGTCTGTTTCTATGTGTGTCTCTGTCTAAGTAGTGTCTTTCTTGTATGTGGTAGTAGCAGTGTGTCTGTTTGTGTGTTGTGTGTGTCTCGTGGCGTCGCGCGCAGTTTGTGTGGATGTGTGTATGTATGTGTGGTGCTTTTTCTGTTTAGTGTGTTGTTGTTGTTGTTTAGATGTGTTGTGTGTCTGTGTGTATGTGTCATATGTATGTGTGTGTTTGTCTGTATGTGTGTGTCTGTGTATGATGTGTGTGTGTGTGTGAGTGTGTCTGTGTGTTATTGGTCTATATGTATGTGTGTGTTGTCATGTATGTTGTGTGTGTCTGTGTATGTGTGTGTGAGTGGTCTGTGATGTGTTATATGTATGTGTGATGTTGTGTGTGTGTCTGTGTGTATATGTGTGTGTGTGTTTGTGTATATGTGTTGTGTTTGCTGCGTTGCTGTGTGTTATGTGTATGTGTGTGTCTGTGTGTATGTGTGTGTGTCTGTGGGTCTTGTGTGTCTGTTGTATATGTGTCGTGTGAGTTAAAGCTTGTGTAGTGTTCTGTGTATATGTGTATGTGTGTGTCTGTGTATATGTGTGTGATGTGGTCTGTTGTATTGTGTGTGTCTCTGTGTTTTGTGTGTGGGTGACCATGGTGTGTTGTACTTATGTATGTGTTTGTGTCTGATGTATATGTCTATTTAGTGGTGTGTCTGTGTGTGTACTGCGCGTATATGTGGTTGTGTGTCTGTTGTATATTGTGTGTGTGTGTTGTGTATTATGTATTATGTGTTGTGTGTGTGTGGTGAGTATGTGTATGTTGTTATGTGTGTTTTGTCTGTGTATTCTGTGGTGTGTTGTCTGTGTTGTATGTGTATATGTATTGGTGTGTGTGTGTGTGTGTGTGTGTATGTGTGTGTATATTGTATATGTGTGGTTGTGTCTCTGTGTGTCATGTGTGTGTGTGTTGTTGTATTTGTAATATGGTGTGTGTGTCAGTATTGTGTGTGTGTGTGTTGTGTATATGTGTGTGTGTCTGTTGTATATGGTGTAATATGTGTGTGTGTATGTCGTGTGGTTGTATGGTGGTCATAGTTGCGTCGTGTTTGTGTTGTGTGTCTGGTTATGTGTGAGTGTCTTGTGTAGATGTGTGTTGTGTCTGTGGATATGGTATATCGTGTGTTTGTCATGTGTGTGTTGTCTGTGATATATATGTGTGTGGTCTGTGTATTATGTGGGTGATGTGTGTGTCATGTGTGTGGTATGTGGTATATGTGTGTGTGTCTGTGTATATGTGTGGTGTGGTGTGTCTGTGTGTGTGTCTGTGTTATATATGTGGGTGTGCTGTATATGTGTGTTTTGTCTGTATGTGAGTGTGTGTCTGTGTATATGTGTGATGTGTATATGTATATGTGTGTGTGTGTGCGCATGTGTAAATGTGTGTGTAAATTTTTTTTATATGGGTGTGTTTTTATGTGTGTGTATATGTGTGTTTGTGTGTCTGTGTATATGTGTGTGTGTGTGTTTGTGTGTCTGGTTATATGTGTGTGTCTGTGTTTGTGTGGTGTCTGTGTGTGTCTGTGTATATGTATAGGTGTGTGTGTCTGTGAGTATGTGTGTGTGTCTGTGTATATGTGTGGTTGTGTATATGTATATGTGTGTATATGTCTGTGTTATTATGTGTGTTGTGTAGTGTATTGATGTGTGTGGGGTTGTCATGATAGGTTGTATATGTGTGTATATATGGGTGTATATAGTGTGTCTGTGTATATATGTGTGTGGTGCAGGAACGTGACCATCACGGGCATCAGTCTGGTAGGCACTAAGGTATCGCTGGTGGACGGAGTGTCTCGCGGCGAGCGAGCGCACGCGCCCGCCGAGGGGTGTAACGCACCAAGATCGTTGGCCCCTACCCTAGCCTCCAAAAAAACCCACACCCAGCCCTGCCACTACCCTCTCCCCTCCCCCATACCCTCACCACCCACCACACTCACAACCGCCTGCTCCTCCGCATACTGCACCTCCGCCCCTGCAGCCACACCCATGCACACCTGCCCCCCTAAACCCACCACCTGCCCCCTCTGAACCACCCCCTCCTCCTAACGCCTGCACACACATACACACCACCGGGTGGCCCTCCAGCCTGGCTCAGGCCTGCAGCTGTCAGCCACCCCCTCCACTGCCCCACGACCCCCCACCTGGCCTCCACCCTCCACGAGTCTGCCCCCCACCCCCATCTGCCCCCACCGCGGCCTGCCCCGCCAGGCGAGTTGAAGCGCACCTGTGCTGGGCAGCAGCCTTCAGGCCCAGGGCCTGCACGGACAAACAGCACTCTCGGGGTGCTGAGCATCGCCACCGGTGAGTCTCCAGGCGCCTATTGCCTTGTCTTGCCTAGGCATTGCCTTGCTTTGCCTTGCCTTAGTATTGCCTTGCATTGTTCTTGTCGTGTCTTGTCTTGTCTTGTCGTGTCTTGTCTTGTCTGCTTGCCTATGCCTTGTCGTGTCTTGGCCTTGTCGTGTCTTGTCTTGCCTTGTCTGCATTGCCTTGCCTTGTGTCTTGCATCTCATTTGCCTTGCCTTGTCTTGCCTCTGCCTTGCCTTGTCTTGCCTTGGCTTGCCGTGTCTTGCCTTGCCTTGCCTTGCCTTTGCTCTGTCTTGTCTTGCCTTGTCTTGTCTTGCTGGCCTTGCCTTGCCTTGCTTGTCTTCGCCTTGTCTCTGTCTTGGCCCTGGTCTTGTTCTTGTCTTGCCGTTGTCTGGCCTTGTCTGGTCGTGTCTGGTCACGAAGCGCGCACTTTGTCGCTTGCCTTGCTTGCCTTTGTCTGGCCTTGTCTTGTCTTGTCTTGTCTTGGTCTTGCCTTGCCTGCCTTGCCTTGCCTTGCATTGTCTTGTCTTGTCTTGCTTGCCCTTGCCTTGTCTTGTCTTGCCTTGTCGTGCCTTAGTTCTTGCTTGTCTTGCCGTCTTGCCTTGCCTTGCCTTGCCTTGCCTTGTCTTGTCGTGTCTTGCCTTGTCTTGCCTTGCCTTGCCTTGCCTTGCCTTGCCTTGCCTTGCCTTGCCTTGTCTTGCCTTGCCTTGCCTTGTCTTGTCTTGTCTTGCCTTGTCTTACCTTGCCTTGCCTTGTAAGCATGTATTTTGTTTTTTGGGGTGTATAGACATATGATGTGAGACTGACGAGAAAGAGAGAGAGAGAGAGATAAGAGAGCCAAAAGAGAGAGAGGAGAGAGTAGAGAGTGAGAGAAGAAGAGAGAGAGAGTGTAAAGAGAGAGAGAGATATAAGAGGAGACAAAAGACAGGAGAGAGAGAGAGAGATGAAAGATGAGAGAGAGAAGAGAGATGGATGAGAGGGAGAGAGAGAGAGAAAGAGAGAGAGAGATGCGCGCATGATGAGATAGAGAGAAATGAGAGTGGAGCGAGATGAGATGCGACTTTCCCAGGAGAGAGATGAGGAGAGAGAGTGAAGAGAGGACGAGAGACGATGAGAGAGACAAGACAATGACAATGCAGTGATGAATTCCTTTATTTCGAGGAATATTAATAAGCCACTCATGTGCTTTTTTCCATCCTCGTCCCCGACACGTAGTATACATCTTATAATAACCCAAACACTTTATATACGTCTACACAGTAGAGACATGAGGAAATAACCCTTTCAAAACAGCCCCCCCCCTAACTCTACCCAACAGCCTACGCCCCCCCCCCCAAGATCAAAACTAATAAAAGAAACCCTACAAACAACACCCACCAAGCCTCCCAGCACTCACCCCCCACCCCCCAAAAAAAAAACACAACAAACAAACTAAACTAACAAAAGAGAAATAGAAATCTTCCAAAACTCAACAAATAAGAAGAGAGAGAAGAACGGAAAGAGTAGGAAAGAAGCGGCAAGACAACAACAACAAAACCAAGAAAAGAGAAATCTACCAAACTTAATATAGTCAGAAGATAAACATCTACACAATGTCACATAGTGGTACAATATACTTGTTTCACATGTGACAATATTAGAGGATCGGAAATGGGCACTCATTAAGACTTAAGTACAAGAGGACAAGTTATAAGTATTGGAAAATATGATAAAATATGAAGTCACATTTAGTCAGGATACACATAACTATAAGCAAAACGAATTAAAAAGGTGAGTGAGAGAATGATAGAGCGAGAGGATGTAGAGTGGAGAGAGCAGCGACAGATGAGAGAGATGAGAGAGAGAGAGAGAGAGGACAGACAGACAGACAGACAGACAGAGACAGAGAGGTGTGTGTGTGTGTTCGAGCAAAGATAATATCAATATATAATTCCGCACAAAACAGTTACACGATCACTATAACAATCATTTTTGATTATACTCGTTTCAAAATTATATGTTATGATAATGAAATAAACTAAAGCCATATATTCACACAAAAAAACCATGAAACAAAACAAAGAAGAAATCTAAACCTATACAGTATGAATGCAAAATACTAGACAACACAATGTAACGTTATTACAATACATGCTATACAATACATTACATTGCTATACATTACAATGCTATTAAATTACAATGACATCCTATACATACAATTCAAGCTATACAATACAATTCTATACATTACAATGCTATCAACTACAATGCAAAGAAATGCTATACAAATACAGTACAAATGCTATACAATGCAATGCTATGCATACTAGACATTGCAATGCTACACAATGCAATGCAATGCTATATAATACAATGCTTTTACAAGCAATGCTATGCCATACCAAGACATTGCAATGCTACACAATACAATGCAATGCTTTTATAATCAATTCTATACAAATACAATATAATGTATTACAATACTATCCCAAACTAATGCTTGATATACAATGCAGTGCTTTACAATACAATGCATGCCTAAACAATACATGCATATAAAAACTAATTTTAAAAATACAACACAATTGCAGTGCTATCGTATACAATCCCAGTGTTTTACATTACGATACAATTCTATGCAATGCAATACTATATTATACATGCAATACTATACAACGCAATGCTAACAAACAATACAATACAATGCAATACATTGCTGTACAATGCAATGCTATGCTGTACTATACAATATGAAATGCTATACTAATACAATTATATACAATAGAATGCAATGCTTACCAATACAATACTATACAATCCAGTGCCATACAATACATTCACAATGCCATACAATGCCATTGCTATACAATACAATGCAAGCAATGCTTAACAAAACAAAACAATGCTATACAATACAATTACAATACAATGCTACACAATTCAATGCTATACAAAACAATGCTTATACAATGCAATGGTCTACGGATACAATGTATTGCTATATAATACAATGCTATACAATACACTTACAATGTTTACAATTCAAGAGAATGCTTTCAATACAAATTCTATACATAAAACTACAATGCCTACTATACAATGCAATGCTAACAATAGAATTCTTACTATTCAATGAATGTTAGCAATACCATGCTATACAATACAATTCAATGCTGTATAATACCAATACATGCTATACAATACAATGGCTATACAATACAATACAATGCTATACACTACAATACAATGCTATGCTATACAATACAATTACTATGCCTATAACAATACAATACAATACTTGCTATAAATACAATACAATGCTATGCATTTACAATACAACGCAACGCTATGCTTTCAATGATATGCTATACAATACAATATCAATGCTATGCTATACATTCGTTTCTATACAATACAATGCTATGCTATACAATACATGCTCATACAATTACATGCTATGGCTATACAACAATGCTATGCCTATACAATACAATGCTAACAAAACAATGCTATACTATGTGATACTAATACAATGCAATGCGATGCATTACTATGCTACTGCTACACAATGCAATGCTCTACAATAAAATGCTATACAATAGACTACAATGCATATATATATACACATTCTATGCTTTACCAATAGAATGCAACAATAGGAATGACTATTACAAATACAATGCAATGCTATACAATTACAATGCTATGCTATAGAATGCAATGGAATACAAACATTCTATCAGTTACAATGCATAGGCTATACAATATAATGCAATGTATTACAATACAATGCATACAATACAATGCTATAAATACAACGCTGTAAAATACAATGCTATGGATACAATACGAATACAATGCTAATACATTACAATGCCTATGCTATACAATATAATGCAGATGGTATACAATCCACTGCTATGCTATACAATATAACGCTAAAAAATACAATGAAATGTTATACAATATAATGCTACGCCATACAATACAATTTTATGCTATACAAAGCTATTTTATACAATTACAAAGCCTTTATGCTATACAAGCAATGCTATACATACAATGGCAATGTATTAAACAAATGCATTGCTATACACTACAATGCTATACAATTGCAATGTTATACAATACAATGCTATGCAATACAATGAACTGCTATGCAATACAATGCTATGCTATACAATGCAATTTGTGCTATACAACGCTATGCTATAACGAATCACTGTTATATATACAATGCACAATGCTATATACAATACTCAATCTAATGCTATACAATGACAATACTCACTCCAGATACCATGCAATTTGATATACTATGCAAGGCGTGTGTGTGTGTAGTGTGAGTGTGTGTGCTAGTGTGTGCGTGCGTGCGTGGCGTGTTGTGTGTTTGGTGTGTGTGTGTGAGATTTAGCATGTGTGTGTGTGTGTCGTGTGTGTGTGTAGTGTGTGTGTGTTTTTTGTGTGGCGGTGAGCGGGGGTTAGGGTAGGTGGTCATAGTTGTGGCGATGTCGTTGGAGCATCCTCTTTGTGTTTGTCTTCTGCCATGTCTATCGGTTTTCTTGGTTGTCCTCCTTGTCTCCCATCTGCTTTGTCTCTCTGTGTTGTGTGGCCGTTCTCTGTTCTGACTTCTCACTCCGACTCGCCTTCCTGCATTGTCGTTTTTTCTGTCTCTGCTTTCTTGATGTGACCTCTCTCTGTCTGACTGTCACCGCCCTACACTCCTGCCCATGCATTGACTTATTGTCTGTCTTCTGCTTTATTATGTGCCTCTCTCTCTGTTGACTCTTCACCCTCCTCTACTTCCCTGCATTGTCTATTTCTGTAGCTGCCTCCTGTGTCATGTGTCTGCCTGTCTCTTTGTCTGTTCTCTGTCTTTTCCCTCTCACTGGCTTTAGTCTCTGTACAGCCCCACAATGTAAAACAGTTGTAGCCTCTGTACAGCCACCACACTGTAAACGGGTGTAGTTGCTCTGTACGAGCCCCACACTGTAACCGTTGTTTGCTCTCTGTACTGCCCACATTGTTGTAGACGTTTAATGTGTAGGTCGTCTGTACAGCCCCAACTGTAAACAGTTGTTGCTCTAGCTGTAAGCCCAACACTGTAAAACAGGTGTGAGGTTTTCTGTACAAGGCACACAAAAACCCCAGTTGTATGTCTCTGTACAGTCCCTACACTGTAAACTCAGTTGTACTGTCTCTGTAACAGGACATCATTGACAATTCTGAAGGAAATGACTATAATATGATATGCGACCTTGATCCCATAACCTTGCTCTGTTTTCTCAAAATGCCTTCCACAACTTGTGTACGTATTATCACCAAAATAGTAAACTCATCTCTTGTGTTAGGGAAATTTTCCATCAGCTCTTAAACAGCAATAGTCACACCTTCTACTGAAAAAGCACGACCTCGATTCCAACCATTCTGAGAATTTATAGGCCTTGTCTCAAACTTATACACCTTTGTCTTCCCCTAAATTATTAGAGAAAAAGTCGTTCTCAAAAACTGTCTCATCGTTCACCTTATTCCACTGAATCTCTTCCACTTTCAATCTGCCTATCCGCCACCACAGCACGAAACCACCCTTTCCACACTTTGATTACACTTCTACTTGTTCTGATTGCAGTGAAAAATAGTCTCCCTCCTGCACTCTGTCTTGACTTAATGTGCGAGCCTTTGTACCCATAGATCAGACTCAATTCTTCTTTCTCGTTCCAAAATACGGTTGGTAGATTAACGGCACAAGCCCTCAACTTGTTTAGCTTCATACACTACTCACAGACAGTTTCCAGATCTAAGTTTATTGTAAAAAACAACTCTCGATTCCTCGACGATAAACCTGTCTGAGGGGGCCGCAGCAGAATCAGTCCTGGGCCCTGTTCTCATTCTACTCTCTACAACTGCTCACTCTAACATCATAATAAAGAACTCACCATACTGATCATCATTTCTATGCCGATGTGCTCAGCTTCAGTGCAGTGATCTGTTGGAAAATTGCCTTCCCTCCTGACAAATATGTCCTACTGCTTCAAGACATTCGCAAAATGGATCTTTTGGGGGGACCTCAAAACAAGTTACAATTAATGCGATAAAACCGAAGCCATGCCTCTCATAGGGACCCCAAACATTAAAACTTTTCCTCTATCGCATAAAAACTCAATAGAATCGGCAATGACGTCACGTTCTTTGTCCAACTCTGTGAAGTTTTTAGGAGTAAGTTCTTGACAACCACGTACTATGAAAAATTGCATCACCCAGACCTGCCCGTTTGCTTCTATCAATTTCGGCGCATAAGCGCGATTCGCAAGTTATTCTGTCCACAGATGCATCTTCCAAGCTTGTCACATCTCTCATTCTTTCACGTTTAGACTACTGTAATTCTCTTTGGCTGACATACCGAGCATCATTAATCCACTCTCTTCAACGCCATACAAACTCGGCAGCTCGAGCTGGGCCTAGAATGAAAAATATCCCGGAAACATCTATCCTCTTCTGCGATCACTCTTTCATATGGTGCCTGTCTCACAAAGACTGGTAGTGATAAATGTCTAAGACCGCTCTGTTTCAAGAGGTGTCTAGCCACATAATCTGCACCCCTTATCTCCTTAACTGTCTTCATCTTACACCTCCATCCTCCGCTGTTCCCTTCGTTCTGCCGCAGATACTTTGTGCTTTAGAACAACCAGATTCAAACGACACTGTTGGCGCACAGCGCGCTGCCGTCTCTGTTTCTGGTGCCATTCCAGCCTGAATGACCTCCCTGGCACTTCGACAAAAGCCCTTGCTCTTGATACCTTCAATCCAGCCATCAAAAACACTTATTTCCTACCTGAGACTTTCCCCCAAATATCTGTTCCTTAATTTTCAACAGCATCTTTCACTTCTAAGTGTTGTTCTCCGCGTGTGGTGTGTGTGTGCGTGTGTGTGTGTGTGTGTGTGTGTGTGTGTGTGTGTGTGTGTGTGCGTGTATGCGTGCATACGTGGCGCGCATGGTTTTGTGAAATCTGTTGTTTCTTCCGTTATGTTTAAGCGAGAATTGCATTCTGTAAATGATCTATGCACATCATCGACCATACAGATGAATAAGAAGGAAGAAGGACTTTTATGAAGAGATCTTGAGAGAGAGGCGATGTTAGAAGAGAGAGATACCCAAGAAGGACATTCATCATCATCCAAGGGGATTCTAACGCCATACGTAGGTCCTGACTCTTAAAACCAATGGGCCAGAAAAGTTGGCAGTTTGGAAATTGGTGGAGACGCAACGACAGGGGACTACGTCTGTCTGGGAGTTTCGCTGCACCACAGATTACATTCCAATCCCTCTTTCCCCAACAAGCAGTCAAGGAGGACAACTGGCATGGCGCAAACGGCAAGATCCAAACCAAATAGATTTTATCTTAAAACCACGGCCTTCAAATCCAGCATCAAACAGAGCCAGAACAGACCTACCCTGGAGCTGATTAGGCGCAGCGACGTGTGTGTCTGCTGGTATGCAAAATGAAGGGGGCTGAGAAAAACCAACAGCCTGCAAACCCACGCTATCCAAATTTTGGACGTGAGTCAAACTAAAAGATCCCAGGAGATGTTCGAGCGTGATGTACTTCCAAGCTAAGCTTGGCGGACATTGGGGGTTTGGGGGCCTGGCCCATTAAACCCTCCTGGACAATGCCCATCAATGACCTCACCAACAAGTTGTCAATGAAGGCAGTCCGAGAAAATAGACCCAGAGGAGGTTACTCGGTCCGTCAAGAGGAAATAAACACCAGCCTATGGACTACCATTGACATCTTGGGACCTCTGCGTATACAATAAGAGCACTGGAACCAACCAGGGTTTCCAACCTCACGCTATAAGAAATTCCGGGAGGTCAAACTAATTCTCGTGAATATGAGTCGAATGTAAGCCAGAGGAGAGATTGGTCCGTGTGTGTGTGTGTGTGTGTGGGGTGAGATGGCAGCAAGCGGTACGGACACCTGAAGAAACTCACAAAACTTCAACCAAATCATCATAGACATTGAGACGACGCACGGAAACCTCCCGTCACAGAAAGCTCAGCTGCATTAACAGGATGCATGAGGAAGACTAATGTAACTGAGCCCTTAAGCGCCTTTCCTCAGTGTGTGCGACATTAGTCAAAGTTCTGTGGTAATTGAGCTAGCGAGACTAGGCAACACACAACCACTTAAATGTAAAGGACGGAGGCTCAGCGTTACGATTGCTCTATTCAGCAGCAGATTCGCGTTTGAGTGGCTCCAAGCCTGCAGAAGTGTGATGGTCGAGTCATGTGTAGCATATAGGTTCTTTTTCAAATAAAGAGCCCAAAGAGTGTGGTTTGGGGGGGGGGGGGGGTGGACCATAATCAGATGCATTTCTTAGGCATGTGTTTTGGGGGGGGGGGGTGGGGGGTGGGGGGGTGGAGGGGGGGGGGGGGGTGGGGGGAGGGGGGGGGGGGGGGGGGGAGGGGGTTCTTAATAATCGGGGGGTTAGCAGAGAAGCATAGGCCTAGCTTTTGCCATGATATTCTTTGAACCAACAGTCAAGCATAGATCAATGCGTATGTGTGAGTCCTGCTAGCAGTGGTGAAGCCTAGTTTACTGAAAAATGCTTGTATGATATTAGCGCACCAGTTTGGGTGGATGACCATCTGTTTAAGGAGAGCAGCTCAAAGGGAGATAAAGTTAAGGCCTTTGCTTATTACTCTCCTGTTTACTAAGTGCACGCAGCCTCAAAAGCAGCTATAACCCCACATAGCCAACACGAGTGGGGGTAGATGTTCTTGTATACTAACAGTTAGCTCGTAACGATTGTTTTTTGCTCCCATGTGTACGTAAGCTCTTTTAATTCTTTCGTGAGTATAGGCGATTTGGTTCTGAATATTGTCAAGAACTTAGTACAAACTACTCCAATACACCTGACAAGAGGCACGCAATAGATAGAGAAACTGCAACTTCAAGAGCACCACTCGCCATACTATATATGAGGGAAGAAGTGTAGAAGCATCCGCAGAGCTAACCAGTAGGAAAGTCCCCAGGAGCAGACAATATACCAGCAGAGCTGCTGAGCATGTGGGCGAAACAGTCATCACATGTGGCTGAACAGATATCTGTCAGAAAGATTGAGGGAGACAAGATGCCAACGCTGGCCACAGACTGGACACAATCAGGTCATCATACCCTGACCCAAGAAGGGGAAATTTACGCCAATATGCCAAAACTATTAGAAACAAACTCAGGCCTCATTCAGCCACGCCAGCAAGAGATCTGCTGCTCAAAGTTTTGTCGAATTCGGTCTCAAGAAGGTGGCAGCAGAGAACACCTTGCATGAGGAACAAGCTGGGTTCAGGGCAGGCAGGAGCACAATCGGAAACAGATTTTTAACTGCCACTTCAGTGATGGAAAAAACATCTTCAACATCAGAGAGACTGGTTCCACAACTCCATGACTTCAAGAAGGCGTTTTGACAGCGTATGCACGATGCAGTGGCAGGTCTCAGAATGTTTTGCATTGAAGAAGGACTAGTAGCGCAAACCACTTCAAGCACTATACAACACTGCATGCAGTGCAGTCCTCTGTGAACAATCACGGTCGGAGGCTATTTCAAAACCCCTCAGTTGGGGGTACCGACATGGATCCTGTTAATGGTCAGTCCTAGTTCATATCTGTCGCACGCTTGGAAAACATCATGTCGCGAGAGACCTCACACCATGACTTCCTACCCTGACCATCTCAGTGGCGGGCAGGGACACCCTCAACAACTTACGGTTTGCCGATGACATTGAACTCATGGGTCGGACTGTGTAAGCAGCAGAGTGCAAGATCTTACGACCAGACTTGAGATACAGAGCTGGAGCATATGGGATGGAGGTGAGCTCGGAGAAAAGTAAAGTACTTGTGAACAGCTACGAGCAATGCACCGTCGGAGAGGAGATATTAATGAGCGGCGGGAGAAGCAACTGAGGGAGGTAGACGCTTTAACATCCCTGCGCGCTTACACTCCAACGGACGGGCGTTCGACGACAGCAATTCCCAAGCAGAATAGCCATGGCAACATCTTCCCTGACACAAAACTCACCACCTATATGGAAAAGTAAAAGCGATCAGTTTCCAATCAAACCTCAAGCTCTACAAAGCCTAATTTGTCGATTCCTAGCTTGGTACACTCTAAGGGATGAGGGGGGATATTGATGGTTGAAGTGAAAACTGGACATTGACAGCAAAAAAGCCAAGCGAATCTCAGTCATTCGAGAGGACAAAATGCACATAGAAAACTACTGGGCATATCCTGAGAGAACGGAAAGACCAAGACTATGTGTCAGAGAGTCAAATAACACGGCTGCAGGTCCCACTAGGAACCTTCTCACCATCGTCAAGAAGAAAAAGCTGACATGGTTCGTGGCCAACGTCACCGCCACAAACACTCTGCCCAAAACATAACTGCATGGGGAACCTCGAATGGGTGGAGAAGGAGGGGAAGACAGAAACAAGTCTATGATGGACAACATCAGAGAATGGACCATGGATGAATGACTCCGGCACTACTGCGCAGAGCCGAGGTCCGAGAATGGTTGGAGCGGAGGCCTTACCACGGCATCATCTTTTCATGTCTCCCCACTCGCCCGCCAAGGTCACGGGTTGATTGATGATGTGATGATGATGAGGATGATGAAATGATATTGAGTGCAAGCGCTTTGATTTGTTTGTTGTTTTTTTACAAGAGATCAGACGCTATATTAAATTCTTTAAAATTTTGATTTTATTTTTATTACTTTTTTTTTTTTTATTTTATTTCATATATTATTATTATTATTACAGTCGACACTGTAAACAGGAGTAGTTCTCTGTAGAGCACCCAACTGTTAACTATTGTTGTTCTCTGTACAGCCCCACACTTGTAAACAGGTGTAGGGTGCTCAGTACGCCCCACACTGTAAAAAGGTGTAGTTCTCTGTACAGCCCACAACTGTAAACACGTGTAGTGTTCTCTTGTACAGCCCCACACTGTAAAGAGGTGTAGTTCTCTGTACAAGCCCCACACTGTAAACTGTGTTGTCTCTATGCCCAACCACACTGTAAACAGTTGAAGTTCTCTGTACAACCACCACTGAGTAACAGGTGTAGGTCTCTGTACAGCCCCACACTGGCAACTGACTATACGAATGAATATCCAACCGCCAAAGCTTAGACACAAAACTCACAACAGGCACAGAAGAGTATGGGAAAAAAACAAAATCAGAGAGTGACCATGAGACCACAGCAACTTGGGCAACCGAATCAGAGACTAGGTGTTTTTTAATGCATGATGATCATATGATAATAGCGGATGGAACGTCAGTGCTGCTGCTGTGGGATGCACTGCTTTGAGACAATATACTCCGCCCCCCTGACAGGGATAGTATTTGCGGCTTATATCCTAGTAGAGCCCGGCGTCACCGGGCCGAGAGACACAGGACACCTGCAGTGTGGTCACCTGTAACGTGGATGAAGCTCACTGTGTGGTCCTCAGCCTTTCCCATTGAGCACACTCGTCGTCTCGGTAGCAGCCGGCCGGATGTTTGAAAAATCCCTTTGTACTCGTAAGGATCGAACCCGCGACACTTCCAGTCTGTAACCCAAAAGCATTAACACTGTTGCCAAGGCGGTGGTTTCAAATTTCATACTTTAGTGTGGCCTGTGTATGCCTTGAGGAAATAAATTATGGAGAGATATATGAGGTGGAGGGTCTCCTGAAACATATAAATTCATGCTGAAGTGAACGACGTCTCTGTTGCCATGTTGGTTCAATGTACACTTTTCAACACAGATGTATAACGGGTTGAAGGGGTGTAGAACTCTCTTATCTCTCCACCTGCTCTAACCTTCTTCGTTGTTCATATAACGCTCTACAACAGCATTTTCGCTTCTCTTCATATGAGTGAAAAATGCGGCGCTTCCATAACGCCGGACAAGGTAGGCCAAGCCGATCGATTCGGCGTGGGAGCGAATGTTATCTCTGAAGTCTTTCTGAATAATAAAGGCAGGAGAATGGACCAGACGGCAGAAAATAGACAGAAGGGATAGGTGACAGGAAGAAAAAGACAAGGCAGAAACAAAGCGAGGGATAGAATAAGAGACAATTTCTGGACACAACATTTCCAGAAGATGTATGTTGCTATTTTTAGGGACAGGTCTCTGGCGAGCGCAACGCGAATGTTCTAATGCTGGGCGTCAGGTTTGTTCTTGATGTTATGTCTGAGAGATATGATCCGTTTAATTTAACTTTGGCAGTGTCGTTCTGCTTGTTGAAGAAAGGGTGGGGTGTTGTATTGCACAGCTGCACAGAACAAAATGAGAAGAAAGTTGGGGTGTTGTATGTGGGGTGTGTGCACAGCTGACATGAACAAAATGAAGAAAAGTTGGAGGGTGTTGATATGTTGGTGTGTATGTGGTGGTGTTGTTGTGGGGGTGTGTGTATGTGTGGTTGTGTATGTGGGTGTTGTATGTGGGGTGTGTGGACAGAAGGGACATGGAGAAAAGTTGGGGTGTTGTATGTGGGGTGTTGTATGGGGGTGTGTTGTATGTGGGAAGTTGTTGTATGCGGGGTGTGTTGTGGAACATGGAGAAAAGTTGGGGTGTTGTATGTGGAGTGTTGTATGCTGGGGTGTTGTATGTGGAGGTGGTGTATGTGGGGGTTGTTGTATGTGGGGGGTGTTGTATGCGGGGTTCTGTCGCTTCTGTATGTGGGTGCTGTTGTATGTGGGGTGTTGTATGCGGGGGTGTGTTGTGATATGTGGTGGACTATTGGGAAAAGTTGGGGTTGTTGTAGGTGGGGTGTGTAGGTGGGGTTCTTATTGTTGTAGTGTGAGGGTGTTGTATTGCGGGGTTGGTGTAGAAATGTGGGGATGTGTTATGGGGGGGTTGTTGTATGTGGGGTGTTTGTATGTGGGGGTGTTGTATGTGGGGGTGTTGATATGTGGGGGTGTGTTGTATTGTGGGTGTGTTGTATGGGGGTGATTGTCATGTGGGGTGTTGTTGTGGGACAGGTGGACGCGGACAGGGCGGGCGGTGCCTCGCGACAAGAGAGCAGCCACGCTGCTGGAGGCTATCCAAGGCTCCGGTCAGCCCCAGGTTCTCCCTGCTAGGGACGGCCTTCCTCTTCCTGCGCGGATCCATTTTTGGACGCCTCCCATCCTGAGACAGCATTCACCCTGCTGTGCAGACACGGTCAGCCAGCTCCCTGTCTGTCCGCGTGTTGTGCCGTGTTGTTGCGTGCGTGTGTGTGTGTGTGTGTGTGTGGGTGTGAGTGTTTGTGTGTGTGTGTGTGAGTGTGTGTGTGTGTGTGTGTGTGTGTATTGTGTGTGTGTTGCTTTGTGTGTGTGTGTGTCGAGAGAGAGAGATATAGAGTGTAGTGTGTTGAGAGAGAAAGAGAAAGAGTGCGGTGCGAGGTGTGGATGAGAGATAAGTGTTGTGTGTGGGTGTGTGTGTGTGTGTGTCTTGCGATCTATTTGTGTGTGCGTGTGTGTGGTGTTTGTTGTGTATGTGTGTGTGCGTGTGTGTGTGTGTTTGTGTTCTGGAGAGTGTGCAGCGCGCAGTATGTGTGTGTGTGTGTTGTGTGTGTGTTTGTGTGTGTGTGCGTGTGTCTGTGAGGTGCGTGATTATTTGTTGTGTTTGTGGGTGTGCTGTGTGTGTGTCTGTGTGTGTTGCTGTAGTGTTGTGTGTCTGTGTGTGTGGTATGGCGTGTGTTTGTGTGTGGGCTGTGGATAATGTGTGGTTGTGTGTGTCTGTGGTGTGTCTGTGTGGTTGTGTCTAGTGTGTGGTCTGTGTGCTGTGGTTGTGGTTCGGTGTGTGTCTGTGTGGTCTGTGTGTGTGTATGTATGAGTGTGTATGTGTGTATCTTTGTGTATGTGTACGTGTGTCTGTGTGTCTGTGTGTGTCTGTGTGTCTGTGCCTGTGTGTGTCTGTCTTGTGTGTGTGTCTGTCTGTGTGTATGGTGTATGAGGTCTGTGTGTGTGTCTGTGTGTGTATGTGTATGTGTGTATGCGTGTTTGTCTGTGTGTGTCTGTGTGTATGGTGTGTATGTGTGTCTGTTTCTATGTGTGTCTCTGTCTAAGTAGTGTCTTTCTTGTATGTGGTAGTAGCAGTGTGTCTGTTTGTGTGTTGTGTGTGTCTCGTGGCGTCGCGCGCAGTTTGTGTGGATGTGTGTATGTATGTGTGGTGCTTTTTCTGTTTAGTGTGTTGTTGTTGTTGTTTAGATGTGTTGTGTGTCTGTGTGTATGTGTCATATGTATGTGTGTGTTTGTCTGTATGTGTGTGTCTGTGTATGATGTGTGTGTGTGTGTGAGTGTGTCTGTGTGTTATTGGTCTATATGTATGTGTGTGTTGTCATGTATGTTGTGTGTGTCTGTGTATGTGTGTGTGAGTGGTCTGTGATGTGTTATATGTATGTGTGATGTTGTGTGTGTGTCTGTGTGTATATGTGTGTGTGTGTTTGTGTATATGTGTTGTGTTTGCTGCGTTGCTGTGTGTTATGTGTATGTGTGTGTCTGTGTGTATGTGTGTGTGTCTGTGGGTCTTGTGTGTCTGTTGTATATGTGTCGTGTGAGTTAAAGCTTGTGTAGTGTTCTGTGTATATGTGTATGTGTGTGTCTGTGTATATGTGTGTGATGTGGTCTGTTGTATTGTGTGTGTCTCTGTGTTTTGTGTGTGGGTGACCATGGTGTGTTGTACTTATGTATGTGTTTGTGTCTGATGTATATGTCTATTTAGTGGTGTGTCTGTGTGTGTACTGCGCGTATATGTGGTTGTGTGTCTGTTGTATATTGTGTGTGTGTGTTGTGTATTATGTATTATGTGTTGTGTGTGTGTGGTGAGTATGTGTATGTTGTTATGTGTGTTTTGTCTGTGTATTCTGTGGTGTGTTGTCTGTGTTGTATGTGTATATGTATTGGTGTGTGTGTGTGTGTGTGTGTGTATGTGTGTGTATATTGTATATGTGTGGTTGTGTCTCTGTGTGTCATGTGTGTGTGTGTTGTTGTATTTGTAATATGGTGTGTGTGTCAGTATTGTGTGTGTGTGTGTTGTGTATATGTGTGTGTGTCTGTTGTATATGGTGTAATATGTGTGTGTGTATGTCGTGTGGTTGTATGGTGGTCATAGTTGCGTCGTGTTTGTGTTGTGTGTCTGGTTATGTGTGAGTGTCTTGTGTAGATGTGTGTTGTGTCTGTGGATATGGTATATCGTGTGTTTGTCATGTGTGTGTTGTCTGTGATATATATGTGTGTGGTCTGTGTATTATGTGGGTGATGTGTGTGTCATGTGTGTGGTATGTGGTATATGTGTGTGTGTCTGTGTATATGTGTGGTGTGGTGTGTCTGTGTGTGTGTCTGTGTTATATATGTGGGTGTGCTGTATATGTGTGTTTTGTCTGTATGTGAGTGTGTGTCTGTGTATATGTGTGATGTGTATATGTATATGTGTGTGTGTGTGCGCATGTGTAAATGTGTGTGTAAATTTTTTTTATATGGGTGTGTTTTTATGTGTGTGTATATGTGTGTTTGTGTGTCTGTGTATATGTGTGTGTGTGTGTTTGTGTGTCTGGTTATATGTGTGTGTCTGTGTTTGTGTGGTGTCTGTGTGTGTCTGTGTATATGTATAGGTGTGTGTGTCTGTGAGTATGTGTGTGTGTCTGTGTATATGTGTGGTTGTGTATATGTATATGTGTGTATATGTCTGTGTTATTATGTGTGTTGTGTAGTGTATTGATGTGTGTGGGGTTGTCATGATAGGTTGTATATGTGTGTATATATGGGTGTATATAGTGTGTCTGTGTATATATGTGTGTGGTGCAGGAACGTGACCATCACGGGCATCAGTCTGGTAGGCACTAAGGTATCGCTGGTGGACGGAGTGTCTCGCGGCGAGCGAGCGCACGCGCCCGCCGAGGGGTGTAACGCACCAAGATCGTTGGCCCCTACCCTAGCCTCCAAAAAAACCCACACCCAGCCCTGCCACTACCCTCTCCCCTCCCCCATACCCTCACCACCCACCACACTCACAACCGCCTGCTCCTCCGCATACTGCACCTCCGCCCCTGCAGCCACACCCATGCACACCTGCCCCCCTAAACCCACCACCTGCCCCCTCTGAACCACCCCCTCCTCCTAACGCCTGCACACACATACACACCACCGGGTGGCCCTCCAGCCTGGCTCAGGCCTGCAGCTGTCAGCCACCCCCTCCACTGCCCCACGACCCCCCACCTGGCCTCCACCCTCCACGAGTCTGCCCCCCACCCCCATCTGCCCCCACCGCGGCCTGCCCCGCCAGGCGAGTTGAAGCGCACCTGTGCTGGGCAGCAGCCTTCAGGCCCAGGGCCTGCACGGACAAACAGCACTCTCGGGGTGCTGAGCATCGCCACCGGTGAGTCTCCAGGCGCCTATTGCCTTGTCTTGCCTAGGCATTGCCTTGCTTTGCCTTGCCTTAGTATTGCCTTGCATTGTTCTTGTCGTGTCTTGTCTTGTCTTGTCGTGTCTTGTCTTGTCTGCTTGCCTATGCCTTGTCGTGTCTTGGCCTTGTCGTGTCTTGTCTTGCCTTGTCTGCATTGCCTTGCCTTGTGTCTTGCATCTCATTTGCCTTGCCTTGTCTTGCCTCTGCCTTGCCTTGTCTTGCCTTGGCTTGCCGTGTCTTGCCTTGCCTTGCCTTGCCTTTGCTCTGTCTTGTCTTGCCTTGTCTTGTCTTGCTGGCCTTGCCTTGCCTTGCTTGTCTTCGCCTTGTCTCTGTCTTGGCCCTGGTCTTGTTCTTGTCTTGCCGTTGTCTGGCCTTGTCTGGTCGTGTCTGGTCACGAAGCGCGCACTTTGTCGCTTGCCTTGCTTGCCTTTGTCTGGCCTTGTCTTGTCTTGTCTTGTCTTGGTCTTGCCTTGCCTGCCTTGCCTTGCCTTGCATTGTCTTGTCTTGTCTTGCTTGCCCTTGCCTTGTCTTGTCTTGCCTTGTCGTGCCTTAGTTCTTGCTTGTCTTGCCGTCTTGCCTTGCCTTGCCTTGCCTTGCCTTGTCTTGTCGTGTCTTGCCTTGTCTTGCCTTGCCTTGCCTTGCCTTGCCTTGCCTTGCCTTGCCTTGCCTTGTCTTGCCTTTGCCTTGACCTTGTCTTGTCTTGTCTTGCTTGTCTTACCTTGCCTTGCCTTGTAAGCATGTATTTTGTTTTTTGGGGTGTATAGACATATGATGTGAGACTGACGAGAAAGAGAGAGAGAGAGAGATAAGAGAGCCAAAAGAGAGAGAGGAGAGAGTAGAGAGTGAGAGAAGAAGAGAGAGAGAGTGTAAAGAGAGAGAGAGATATAAGAGGAGACAAAAGACAGGAGAGAGAGAGAGAGATGAAAGATGAGAGAGAGAAGAGAGATGGATGAGAGGGAGAGAGAGAGAGAAAGAGAGAGAGAGATGCGCGCATGATGAGATAGAGAGAAATGAGAGTGGAGCGAGATGAGATGCGACTTTCCCAGGAGAGAGATGAGGAGAGAGAGTGAAGAGAGGACGAGAGACGATGAGAGAGACAAGACAATGACAATGCAGTGATGAATTCCTTTATTTCGAGGAATATTAATAAGCCACTCATGTGCTTTTTTCCATCCTCGTCCCCGACACGTAGTATACATCTTATAATAACCCAAACACTTTATATACGTCTACACAGTAGAGACATGAGGAAATAACCCTTTCAAAACAGCCCCCCCCCTAACTCTACCCAACAGCCTACGCCCCCCCCCCCAAGATCAAAACTAATAAAAGAAACCCTACAAACAACACCCACCAAGCCTCCCAGCACTCACCCCCCACCCCCCAAAAAAAAAACACAACAAACAAACTAAACTAACAAAAGAGAAATAGAAATCTTCCAAAACTCAACAAATAAGAAGAGAGAGAAGAACGGAAAGAGTAGGAAAGAAGCGGCAAGACAACAACAACAAAACCAAGAAAAGAGAAATCTACCAAACTTAATATAGTCAGAAGATAAACATCTACACAATGTCACATAGTGGTACAATATACTTGTTTCACATGTGACAATATTAGAGGATCGGAAATGGGCACTCATTAAGACTTAAGTACAAGAGGACAAGTTATAAGTATTGGAAAATATGATAAAATATGAAGTCACATTTAGTCAGGATACACATAACTATAAGCAAAACGAATTAAAAAGGTGAGTGAGAGAATGATAGAGCGAGAGGATGTAGAGTGGAGAGAGCAGCGACAGATGAGAGAGATGAGAGAGAGAGAGAGAGAGGACAGACAGACAGACAGACAGACAGAGACAGAGAGGTGTGTGTGTGTGTTCGAGCAAAGATAATATCAATATATAATTCCGCACAAAACAGTTACACGATCACTATAACAATCATTTTTGATTATACTCGTTTCAAAATTATATGTTATGATAATGAAATAAACTAAAGCCATATATTCACACAAAAAAACCATGAAACAAAACAAAGAAGAAATCTAAACCTATACAGTATGATTTTAAAATTTTTTTTCCCTTTGTCTTCAATGACTAAGATTGGTTTGAAGTGGTTTGTGAGTTTCTTCAGGGGGTTGGATCCTTTTTACGTTGCCCACTTCCATGCTTTTTCCGATCTCATCACAATTGATCACATGATCAATGTGATGAGAATACAATATAATGCACAAAATACAATGCAATACAATGCTTTACAATATAATGCAATGCTATCAAATACAAAATAATGCATGCTATAAAATACAGCGCTATACAATACAATACAATGCTACACACTACAATCTATACAATACAATCAATGATGTGCAATGCTATACAATACAATACAATGCTATACAATACAATGCAATTACACTGCCTAGACAATACAATCAATGCTAAACAATGCAATACAATGCTATACAATACAATACAACATAATGCTTTGCATATACAATGCTATGCTATACAACACAATGCAATGATATACAATACAGTGCTATACAACACAATACAATGCTATACAATACAATGCTATACAATACACAGCTATACAATACAATGCTATGCAATACAATGCAGTTTCATGCATTGTATGCTAAACAATACAATGCAATACAATGCTATACATTACATGTAAGCTAGACAAAGCAACACAATGCTATACATACAATACAATCAACACAATGCTATGCTAAACAATGCAATGCTATAGAATACAATGCTATAGAATACAATGCAACGCTATACAACATGATGCAATGGCATACAATACAATGCAATGCTATACAATACAATGCAATGCAATGCAATACAATGTACTGAGACACATGCAATGTTATAGAATATAATGCAATGCTATACAACACAATGCAATCCTATACAATACAATGCCATGCTATACAAGGCAACCCTATACAATACAATACAATACAATACAATACAAAGCAATGCAATGCTGTACATTGCTATGCTATACAATATAATGCAGTACTACACAATGCAAACCACTGCTATACAATACAATCATGCTTTGCTATACAATTTAATGCTATACAATACAATGCTATACAATACAATGCAGTGCAATGCAATGCTATACAATACAGTACAATGCTGTTCAATGCAATGCTATGCTATACTATGCAATGCAATGCTATACAATGCTATGCTATACAATACAATGCTATGCTATGCTTTACAATACAATAGAATGTTATGCATGCAATGTATACAATGCAAAGCTATGAATACAATGCTATACAATACAATACAAAGCTATACAATGCAATGCTTTGCTATACTATTCAATGCAATGCTACTCAATGCAATGTAATGCGACAAAATGCAATGTTGTACAACACAATGTAATGCTATACAACACAATTCAATGCTATCCAATGCAATGCAATACAATGCTCTACAATACATTACAAGGCTATACAATGCAATGCTATAACAATACAATGCAATGCAATGCTATACAATACAGTACAATGCTGTTACAATACAATGGAATGCATGCTATACAATACCATACAATACCATACAATACAATGCTATGCAATGCAATCCTATCTAATGCAAGGCTATAGATTACAATGCTATACAATGCAATGCTATACAAAGCAATGCTATACAATAATATGCTATACAATACAATACGGTGCTTACAATGCAATGCTATGCTATACTTTTCAATGCAATGCTATTCAATGCAATGTAATGCGATACAATGCAATGCTATACAACACAATGCAAGTCTATACAACACATTGCAATCTTATACAATACAATGCAATACTAGACAACACAATGTAACGTTATACAATACAATGCTATACAATACATTACATTGCTATACATTACAATGCTATAAATTACAATGACATCCTATACAATACAATACAATGCTATACAATACAATTCTATACATTACAATGCTATAAAATACAATGCAATGAAATGCTATACAATACAGTACAATGCTATACAATGCAATGCTATGCCATACTAGACATTGCAATGCTACACAATGCAATGCAATGCTATATAATACAATGCTATACAATGCAATGCTATGCCATACTAGACATTGCAATGCTACACAATACAATGCAATGCTATATAATACAATTCTATACAATACAATATAATGCTATACAATACTATACAATACAATGCTGTGATATACAATGCAGTGCTTTACAATACAATGCTATGCTAAACAATACAATGCTATACTATAAAATACAACACAATGCAGTGCTATGCTATACAATCCAGTGTTATACAATACGATACAATTCTATGCAATGCAATACTATATAATACAATGCAATACTATACAACGCAATGCTAAACAAAACAATACAATACAATGCAATACATTTGCTGTACAATGCAATGCTATGCTGTACTATACAATGAAATGCTATACAATACAATTATATACAATAGAATGCAATGCTATACAATACAATACTATACAATACAGTGCCATACAATACATCACAATGCCATACAATGCCATGCTATACAATACAATGCAATGCAGCTTAAACAAAACAAAACAATGCTATACAATACAATACAATACAATGCTACACAATTCAATGCTATACAAAACAATGCTATACAATGCAATGGTCTACGATACAATGTAATGCTATATAATACAATGCTATACAATACACTACAATGCTTTACAATTCAAGAGAATGCTTTACAATACAATTCTATACAATAAAATACAATGCTCTACTATACAATGCAATGCTACACAATATAATTCTATACAATTCAATGCAATGTTATGCAATACAATGCTATACAATACAATACAATGCTGTATAATACAATACAATGCTATACAATACAATGCTATACAATACAATACAATGCTATACACTACAATACATGCATGCTATACAATACAATACTATGCTATACAATACAATACAATACTATGCTATACAATACAATACAATGCTATGCTATACAATACAATGCAACGCTATGCTATACAATGCTATGCTATACAATACAATACAATGCTAATGCTAATAACAATACGTTTCTATACAATACAAGCTATGCTATACAATACAATGCTATACAATACAATGCTATGCTATACAATACAATGCTATGCTATACAATACAATGCTATACAAAACAATGCTATACAATGTGATACAATACATTGCAATGCTATGCAATACAATGCTATGCTACACAATGCAATGCTCTACAATAAAATGCTATACAATAGACTACAATGCATATTAATACAATTCTATGCTTTACAATAGAATGCTACAATAGAATGCTATACAATACAATGCAATGCTATACAATTACAATGCTATGCTATAAATGCAAAGGAATACAATACAATTCTATCAGTACAATGCATGCTATACAATATAATGCAATGCTATACAATACAATGCCAACAATACAATGCTATACAATACAACGCTGTAAAATACAATGCTATGGCATACAATACATTACAATGCTATACAATACAATGCTATGCTATACAATATAATGCAATGGTATACAATCCAATGCTATGCTATACAATATAACGCTAAAAAATACAATGAAATGTTATACAATATAATGCTACGCCATACAATACAATTTTATGCTATACAAAGCTATTTTATACAATACAAAGCTATGCTATACAATGCAATGCTATACAATACAATGCAATGCTATAAAATGCATTGCTATACAATACAATGCTATACAATGCAATGTTATACAATACAATGCTATGCAATACAATGAAATGCTATACAATACAATGCTATGCTATACAATGCAATTTTGTGCTATACAACGCTATGCTATACAATCAATGTTATACTATACAATGCAATGCTATACAATACAATCTAATGCTATACAATACAAATACTCCAATACAATGCAATGCTATACTTTACAAGGCTTTGTTGTTGTGTAAGTGTGTGTGTGTGTGCTGCTGCGTGTGGTGTGTGTGTGTGTTGGTTGTGTGTGTGTGGTGAAAACAATACATTGCAATGCTATGCAATCAGTCTTTTGTGAAACAATGCACACACCCATAAATTTGGGTGAAACTATTTTAAAAACCCCATGCTAGAAACAAAAAACTAATTTTTTACACACGCATAATCGGGGCGCGTAAAAAAGCACTTTTTTGCGTTTGGGGCCCACCCCACCAACCCCAATATACGAATTAAAATTTTTTAAAAAACTATTGATAGAAGATAGACTTTTTTACACACACCCCACGCCCCCCCCCCACCCCCCCCCCCCCCCCCCCAAACACCCCACACACCACACACAAAACACACACACACCCATAAATTATGTTTTGGGACACACTCATAACAATGAAAAATGGGCAAGTAATTCAGGAAATGTAAAAAAAAAAGGAAAGTCAACCCTTTGTGAATTCAAATTCAAATTTTCCCTTCCCGGCACAAAAAAAATTTTTTTTTTCCTTTTAATTTTGCTGAGGGGACACGGGAAAACGGCGTTCCGAAGGCAACTTGAAATTTGGAAAACAAAGCAGGGTGAAGGTTTCAGCCAAAATGGCTGTGGTTTTTTTCGTACAAGGGCTGATTGCAAAAACGACTTTGAGATCTCTTTGTTTTTTTCCAATTATTTTTAAAGCAATTCTTACAATTCTCTGCGGGCCCATTCTGTTTTTAACAAAAGGGTTATTTTTACCGAAAAAAAAAAAAGAAAAAAACTTAAAACATCCCCTATGTGAGATTGTAAAACAAGGAAATAATCCTTTTGTCTACAAAAAATGAGTTCATTTTCCTCGGGAAAATACACACTTTGGGTTGTCCTTTTTTGACAATGGGCGTCAGTGTTAACGTCCCTTTTTAAACTTGGTCAAAAACAGTTCCCAGATACTTATAGTTCAAAATGTTTTAAAAATTTCTTGTTTTAGGTTTAAAAAATATTTTTGGGGGTATCCCCGATCTTTAAGTCGATGGGTGGTCTTTATTTTTAAAACATTTAGCTCCAGAAAACCCCTTGCCAAAACCATTTATCGAAGGGGAGGGGGGGGGGTGGACGGGGGTCTAAACTGCCCCCGAATAAGCGGGGAAAAACAAGCACTGTCGCCCTGCGAATTTCCCCCAAAAAGGAATTTCCATATTTTGCTTCTGCAATCCTGTTATAAAATGTACAGAAGTGGTGAGAGGGCGAACCCCCCGCGGAGAAAACCCTGCAGGTAAATCTAACCGAAAAGATATTTGTTGGCCAAATCGCTGTGGTCTGTTGGTTAAAAATTTCCAAACAGCCAAAGAACAAGTTTTTTTTACGCAAATTTTTAAAAAATTAAATTTTTTTAACCGAACGTGAGGGTTTGCAATTTTATTGAAAGCTGAAAATAAAATCAGCGAAAAATATTTTTGGCATGAAAAGTCAAAGGTTTTTCCCCCAAAAACCCCCCCCCCCCCCCCCCCCCCCCCCCCCCCAAACCCCCCCCCCCCCCCCAAACCCCCCCCCCCCCCCAAAAAACCCCCCCCCCCCCCCCCCCCCCCCCCCCCCCCCCCCCCCCCCCCCCCTTTCCGGCGGTTTTCCCCCCTTCCCACAAAGAGTTGGTTTTTAAAAAAGGGGAAAAAAACCCTTAAAAAGGTTGAAAAACGTTAGGCCGAGAAGAATTGGGGTTTCCTTTTGGGAAAGGGATTTAATTTGGGAAATTTTCCAAAAAAACTGGGGAAACTGACCAAAATAAACCAGCTATTTTAAAACAGGATTGCTTCAGGTCATTTTTTTATTGAGAAATCATGTTTTTTAAAAGCCCCAGTAAAAAATGCCCTTTTAGTAGTTGGTAAGTTTTTACACATACCCCTGGGAAACTTTATCTTTTACCTAAAATTGGCACCCCCATGTTTTTAGAAAAAAAGCCCCCTTGATAGGGGAAACAAATACAGCTTCAAAAAAAAAAAAAAAAAAAAAAAAAAAAAAGGGGGGAAGGGGGGCGAGGGGCCTTTAAATTTGGGGAGCGTTTTTCCCGCTCTTTCCCCGGGGGGGGGGAGCAGCCCGAATTTTACGGGAGAGGGGAAAAACTGCCGTTTACTTAATTGGGGAAAATTTAAAAAGGGGCGCCCTTTTATTTTTTGCTTTTTCAAGATTCCGTTTTAAAAAATAAAATTCCAAACATTATTTTATTTTTATTTTATTATTTTATTATTATTTTCTTTCCCGACATATTTTTGATACCCTTTCCATTTCCACGAAAATTGTTCCCTGCAAACTTGTCTTCTATCTTATTTTTATATATACGTCGGGCCCTTTGTGTACAGCACTTTGACTTCTTTTATTTACTTCCTTATTTGTTGTTCTGTGCCTGTTTAAAATACTACTTTCTTTTTGTTTAAAACACGTTTCAGATCCTTTGTAACCCAAGGCTTGTTATTGGGGTAAATGGCTATCTCCTTAGTTGGAATGACACAACTAACACAAAATGAAATATAAGAACAAATAACATCAGTAAGCTCATTCAGATCTGAACACACATTATAAAACATACCACAGTCAGTGCAATCAAAGCAGCCTTGCAGACTAGATGTACTATCAGCAGTCCATTTTTTTGTGGTCCTGACTATGGGCTGAAATCAGACGATCAGGGGGAAGGCAAAGGCAACGATCTATAGGCGCCTGCTACAGTCCTGTAGCACAAGTCTAGAGTCTTGTTTCTTCGCTTAGGGCAGGTCACATACTGTTCATAGTTCTTCAGAAGTTTACTAAGGGAACAGCTATTGAAATCGCCCAGGATAAACTTAGGGGCATCAGGTGAAATAGAATCGAGCACAGGGAGGTGATCTAATATATGTTCCGTTTGCTTTGGGGTGGATGTAAACCAAAGTAAAACATAGTTGCAGAATTCCCGTGGTAAGTAGAAAGGCCGGAGCGAAATAGAGAGCAGTTCAATGTCCTCCATGGGTGTAGTTCTCTGTACAATCCACACTGTAAACAGGTGTAAATCTCTGTACAGTCCCACACTGTAAACACGTGTAGTTCTCTGTACAACCCACACTGTAAACAGGTGTAGTTCTCTGTACAGCCCCACACTGTAAACAGGTGTAGTTCTCTGTACAGCCCCTCACTGTAAACAGGTGAAGTTCTCTGTACAACCCACACTGTAAACAGGTGAAGTTCTCTGTACAGCCCCACACTGTAAACACGTGTAGTTCTCTGTACAGCCCCACACTGTAAACACGTGTAGTTCTCTGTACAACCCACACTGTAAACAGGTGTAGTTCTCTGTACAGCCCCACACTGTAAACAGGTGTAAATCTCTGTACAGCCCCACACTGTAAACAGGTGTAAATCTCTGTACAGCCCCACACTGTAAACATGTGTAGTTCTCTGTACAGCCCCACACTGTAAACATGTGTAGTTCTCTGTACAGTCCTACATTGTAAACAGTTGTAGTTCTCTGTACAACCCACACTGTAAACAGGTGTAGTTCTCTGTGCAGCCCCACACTGTAAACAGGTGTAGTTCTCTGTACAGTCCCACACTGTAAACAGGTGTAGTTCTCTGTGCAGCCCCACACTGTAAACAGGTGTAGTTCTCTGTACAACCCACACTGTAAACAGGTGTAGTTCTCTGTGCAGCCCCACACTGTAAACAGGTGTAGTTCTCTGTACAGTCCCACACTGTAAACAGGTGTAGTTCTCTGTACAGCCCCACACTGTAAACAGGTGTAGGTCTCTGTACAGCCCCACACTGTAAACAGGTGTAGTTCTCTGTACAGTCCCACACTGTAAACAGGTGTAGTTCTCTGTACAGCCCCACACTGTAAACATGTGTAGGTCTCCGTACAACCCACACTGTAAACAGGTGTAGTTCTCTCTACAGTCCCACACTGTAAACACGTGTAGTGTTCTCTGTACAACGCCACACTGTAAACACGTGTAGTTCTCTGTACCACGCCACACTGTAAACATGTGTAGGTCTCCGTACAACCCACACTGTAAACAGGTGTAGTTCTCTGTACAATGCCACACTGTAAACAGGTGAAGTTCTCTGTACAGCCCCACACTGTAAACAGGTGTAGTTCTCTGTACAGCCCCACACTGTAAACAGGTGTAGTTCTCTGTACAGCCCCACACTGTAAACAGGTGAAGTTCTCTGTACAGCCCCACACTGTAAACAGGTGTAGGTCTCTGTTTCAGCCCCAAAACTGTAAACGTGTAGTTCCTGACAACCCCCACTGTAAAAAAAGGTGTAGTTTTTTTGTACAACCCAAAACTGAAACAGTGTAGGT
>CM054148.1:192811-248834 GCA_028751875.1 Rapana venosa
AACAAAAAAAAAATGAAAGAAGGACTGAAACTTCCCTTTTTTGAAACTAGTGGGTATTACCCCTGTTCTTTTCCCCCTGTGTGGCGGGAATGACAACATCCAACGCATATTGGCCTGCTGCCGTTCCTCTACAGGAATGAAAAACATCCAACAGGCATTTTGACCTGCATCCCCGATACCCTCTACAGAATGAAAACTCTTAAACACATATTGGACCTCATGCCGACAGCCTCTCGGAAATGACAACATTTTCAACAGGAAAATTTGACCTGCATGCCGTAGCCTCACAGGAAGACAACATCTCAAGGCAATTGGACCTGTCCCGACCCCTCTACGGGAATGAAACATTTTCAACAGGCATTTGGGACCTGCAGCGATAGCCTCTACAGGAATAAAACATTTTCAACGGGCATATTGGACCTGCATGCCGACAGCCTCACGGAATAAAACATCTTCAACGGCATATTGGACCGATGCCGACAGCCTCTACAGGAATGACAACATCTTAAACAGGCATATTGGACCTGCATGCCGACAGCCACACAGGAATGGAAAAAAAACCTAGTCCTGGTCGATTTTCACCCCCTCTGGACGAAAAACCTCATCCATTCACCGATCCGGCATGATTCAAAACCCCGCTGTTTCTTTATTAGGTGGGGGGGGGCGGTGCAGAGGAATTGCAAAGCCCCCACCCCGTGCACTCCCGTTGTTTGTTCCCCCCCTCGACGGGTCTAACCTCTTGGACGGGGCGCGGGAGTGAAGGTGCCCCTACCATGCTGCAAACGCAGTCTGCAGCACTTTCCTTCTCAAGTTGGGACAAGCAAAACATTATTACTGATGAGGTAAATTTAAAAAAGGGAAAATTTTAAAGGTTTCCCAAACCCCATGTGGTTGAGATGCCGATGTTTAGATCTCAGCTTTCTAGGGGGCCACATATTGAGGGGGGGGTGCCATCCCTTCCCTCGCGCTTTCCCTTTCCCGACCAAAAAAAGGGCGTTTACCCATTGACAGCTGGGTGAACTTGGGACTGTCTAAAGCCAAGGCGCACAAACGTCACCATCCGGGTAATCACGCTCAATGTGCTTATCTTGGGTGTGGGAGAGAGAGAGGAGAGAGAGAGAAGAGAGAGGAGAGAGAGAGAGAGAAAAGGAGGAGAGAGAAGAGGAGAGAGAGAGAGAGAGAGAAGAGAATATGAGTGAATAAATGATGAATGAAAGGATTACAGATAAGCATTCACATTTTTGTTTTCATCCAGCCCTTGCCTGATTAGGGACTTTAAAAATTTAACCACCCCCCCCCCCCCCCCTTAAAAAAAAACCCCCACCCCAAAAAACCAAAACAAAACAACAAAATAACAGCACCCCCAAAAACAAAAAACCCCAACAACAAAACGCCACCACCAACCAAAGTTCAACCTATGATGAAAAGAAATGAGATAGATGTAGGTTCCACAAACGCACGATACCCAATGTGCCCAACATTCATGTCGAAGTAAATACATTTATTTACTTATTTAAGCAAAAGAGACAGACAGATGTATTTAATAAAATATAATCCCAAATGACCCGAACATTAGTTTCAAAACAGGGTACACTTAGAGAGAGAGAAGAGAGAAGGAGAGAGAGAGGGGAGAGAAGAGAGAGAGGGGAGAGAAGAGGAGGGGTGTTGTGTGTGTGTGGTGTGTGTGTGTGTCTGTGTGTGCTGTGTGTATATGTGTGGGGGTGTCTGCGTGTTTTGTGTGGTGGTCTGTGTGTCTGTGAGTGTGTCTCTGTGCGTGTCTGTGTGTGTGTCTGTGTGTGTGCATGGGTGTGTTTTTGTGTGTGTGTGTGTGTGTTTTATTGTGTGTGTGTGAGTGTGTGTGAGTGTGTGTGTGTGTAGTGTGTGTGTGTGTGTCTGTTTTGTGTGTGTGGTGTGTGTCTGTATTGTGTGGGGTCTGTTTGTGTCTTTATGTGTGTGTGTGGTGTGCGTGTGTGTGTCTGTATGTGTGTTTTGTGTGTGTTCTGTATGTGTGTGTTTGTATGTGTGTGTGTGTTTGTAAGTGTGTCTGTATGTGTGTGTTTGTATGTGTGTATGTGTGTGTGTTTGTATGTATGTATGTGAGTGTGTGTTTGTATGTGTGTATGTGTTTGTGTTTGTATGTGTGTATTGTGTGTGTGTTTGTATGTGTGTATGTAAGTGTGTGTGTGTGTATGTGTGTATGTGAGTGTTGTGTTTGTATGTGTGTATGTGTGTGTGTGTTTGTATGTGTGTTTTGTGATGTGTGTTTGCATGTGTGTCTGTAGTGTGTGTTTGTATGTGTGTATGTGTGTGTGTTTGTATGTGTGTATGTGAGTGTGTGTTTGGCATGTGTGTTGTATGTGTGTTTTTGTATGTGTGTATGTGTGTGTATGGTGTATGTGAGTGCGTTGTATGTGTGTATGTGAGTATGTGTTTGTATTGTGTGTGTGTGTTTTGTATGTGTGGAGGTGTGTGTTTGTATGTGTGTAGTGTGTGTGTTTGCATTGTGTTGTATGTGTATGTGTGTATGTGAATGTGAATGTGTGTGTATGTATGTATGGGAGTGTATGTGTGTATGGGAGTGTATGTGTGTATGGGAGGTGGTGTGTGTAGGGAGTGTGTGTGTGTATGGGAGTGTGTGTGTGTGTATGGGAGTGTGTGTGTGTATGGAGTGTGGTTTTGTGTATGGGAGTGTATGTGTGTATGGGAGTGGTGTGTGTATGTGTGTGTATATGTGTATGGGAGAGTGTGTGTGTGTATGTGTGTATGTGAGTGTGTGTGTGTGTGTGTGTTTTGTGTGGTGCGTGTGTGTGTGTGTGTGTGTGCGGGGTGTGTGTGTGTATGTGTGTGTGTGTGTGTGTATGTGAGTGTGTATGTGAGTGTGGGGTGTGATTTTGTGTGTGTGTGGTGTGTGTGTGTGTGTGTGTGTGTGTGTGTGTGTGTATGGGAGAGTGTGTGTATGTGTGTATGTGTGTGTGTGTGTGTGGGGAGTGTGTGTATGTGTGTATGTGTGTGTGTGTGTGTGTGGTGTGGTGGTAGGGAGATTGTGTATGGTTTTTGTGTTGGATGCGTGTGTGGTGTGTGTATTTTGTGGTATGTGTGTGTGTTATGTGGTTGTGGGGTTTTGGGGGAGGGTGTGTATTTGTATTTTGTTGTGTATGTGTGTGGTGTGTTTTGGGGAGAGCTGTGATTGTGTATGTGTGTGTGTGGTATGTGTGTGTGGTGTGTTGTAAAGTGTGTGGTGTATGTGTGTGGTTTTATTGGTGTGTGTTATGGGTGGTGTGTATATGTGTGTTTTTGTGTGTGTGTGGTTGTGTGTGGGTGTGTATGTGTGTGTGTGTTTTAAAGGTGTGTGTGTGTGGTGTGGTGTGTGTGTGTGTAGTTGTGTATGTGTGTGTATGTTTTTGGTTGGTTGTTTGGTGGATGTTTTTAATGTGTGGGTTGTGGTGTGTGTGTGTGTGTGTGTTGTGGTGTTATGTTATGTGGTGATATGTGTGGATGTGTGTATGTGTTGTTGTTGTGTGTGGTGTTGTGTATGTGTGATGTGTGTATGTATGTGTGTGTGTGTGTGTAGGGGAGAGTGTGTGGTGTATGGTTTTTGGTTTGTTTTGGTGTGTGTTTTTTTTGTGTGTAGGGGGTGGTGTGTATGTTGGTATGTGTGTGTGGTGGGTTGTTTTGTGGTGGTGTGGGTGTGTGTGTATTGGAGTGGTGTGTGGTTGGTTGTGTGGTGTGTGTGGGGTGGGTGTGTATGTGTGTGTGGGGTTGTGTGGGTGTTGTGGTGGTATGTGTGTGTGGTGTGTGTGTGGTGTTTTTGGGGGGAAAGGTTGTGTGTGTAGTGTGTTGTTGTGTGTGTGTGTGTGTGTGTGTGGTGTGTGTGGGGTGTGTGTGGGGGTTGTGTAGGGGAGAGGTGGTGTGTTTTTAATGGGTGTGTGGGTGTGTGATTGTGTGTGGTGTGGGTGTGTGTGTGTTGGTGTGGCGGGTGTGCAGGCGGCATAGAGTCCTCCCCCGGGTTTGGGTCAGGGGGTCAGGGCGGGCCCGGGGTTATGGGGAACAGGGGGTTGCGATGCCCCCCCGGGCCAGGCCCAGCACCAGAGCAGCGATCACCGCCCCAGCCAGCCCCCTCCACCCAGCCACGCCACACTCAGTCATCAGCCATATCAGTCAGTCAGTCAGTCAGTCAGTCAGTCATCGTCAGCCCAGCCATCAGCCATCAGCCACCAGTCACCCAGTCAGTAGTCATCTCATCATCTCCAATATTTAGAGCGCACAGCGTGCATCTTCATCATCATCATCACATCTCATCATCTTTACTCTTTAGCGCAGCATCATCATCATCATCATCAGCAGCCGCCAACAGCAGCAGCAGCGCAGCAGCAGCAAGCAGCACAGCAGCAGCAGCAGCACACAGAGCAGCAACAACAACAACAACAACAACAACAACAACAGACCTACTACCTTCGCCACCATCCATACCATCATCCACCATCATCATCATCACCATCATCTCTTTTCATCACATCATCATCATCATCATCACATCACAACACAGACTTTGGGCGTCACCCTCGTTTCCTCCCCCCTCATTAGAACTCTCCCCTCATGCTCGCGGGTACAGGGCATGCGGGTATATCTGTTTTGGACCCATGAAAAAGAAGCCAACTACGGATCCCGAAACGTGCGTATGTCATCTTCTGCGTGCTTTCATAGTGAAAGGCATTTAGGCCTGGCAAGTCTGCACCCCTAAGTTGACTCGAGAGATGGGAAGAATTTTCCATCCCGAATTTTGGGACTACAGGACGCAACGGGGAGCTCAGGACACGGGGGGCAGTCATACACTCCCTTTCTCTTCTCGTTCCTCTTTCGTCTCTCTCTTTCTGTCTCTTCTTTCTGTCTCTCTTTTCTTCTTTCTCTCTCTCTCTCTCTCTCTCTCTCTCTCTCTCTTTCTCTCTCTCTCTTTCTGTCTCTCTCTCTTTCTGCTCTCTTTCTCTCTCTCTTCTTTCTCTTTTAATAATAATAAAATAAATGGGAAAAAATATAGCGCTGAATCTTGTAAAAAAAAAACAAAACGAACGCTTGCACCAAATTTTCGCATGCAACCTCCTTAACATAATGAACAACGTTTCAAAGCCTGCCGCGCAAAGTAGACGCACACGCACGCACACACACAACACACACAACACCAAGCACGCACGTCGCACCACGCACGCACGCACGCCCCACACACAACACACACACACACACACAACACCACACACACACACACACACACGGAACAACACTTAAAAGGAAAAGTGCTTTTGAAAATTATGGACAGAAGGGGGGGGAAAAGTCTCAGGTGGAAAAAAGTGTGTTTGGGGCTGGTTTTGAAGGTATCAAGTGAAGCTTTTGGCAAGTGAAAAGGGGGGGAGGTCATTCCGGGGGAGGCCCAAAAAACGAAAAGGGAGCGACGGCCAACAGGGTTTTTTTAAATTTGGGGTGTTCAAAAGCACAAAGTACTCCCTAAACAAAGGGGAAGGGAGGGAGTGTACGGGTGAAGACAGTTACAGAGTAAAGGGCAGATTTGTGGAGAATTTGAAACAAGGGATTGATTTTAATCCAGTCTTTGTAAACAGGAAAACCAGGAAGAGATCGCAAAAGAGGAGTGATGTGTTAAATTTTTTTCTTTTGGACCATCGACTCAGATTTTGTATGGTTGAAGAGAGGGGAAAGATGATGTGTGGGCCACCCAAAAGAAATTACGTAGTCAAAAAGTGAAAAAATGAGAGAGTGACAAGTGGAATTTGCATCAGTGGAAATACTTGCAAAACGCGCTTATGCGCCGAAATTTGATAGAGCAAACGGGCAGGTTTGGGGTGAAAATTTTTTTTCATAGGTTTTGGGTTGTCAAGAACTACTCCAAATTTATTCACAGATTTGGGAAAAAAAAGGGAAAACTGACGTATTGCCGAATTTCTATTGAAGCTTTTCGTAAGGGAAAGTTTATGTTGGGTTTCCCTTACCCCCCCCCACCATAAAAAACTTTTCCTTCATATTTTAAAGTCTTGAAGGCAGTAGGACATTTTTGTCAGGGGGGAAAGCAAGTTTCAACAGTATCGCTCACAGCGGTATCATCGGATAGAAAGAGATCAATATGGGGTTGTTTTTATATGGAAGTGGGCATGTAGAGGTAAAGAGAACGGGCCCCCGGGGATGACCCGCGGGACTCCCATTAAATTTTTGCAGGTTTTGTTGAATTTTGTTTACAATAACTTTCGGGAACCTTCTGTGAGGTATGAAAAAAACCATGGGGGGCTGTGCCTTATACAAAGTATTTTGGAAAGGCGAAAAGAAAAATTTGAGTGATCTAATTTAAAAAGGCTGCACATAAGTCAAGAAAGTGGGAGGGGATTTTTTTCCTGCATCAGAAGCAAGTAGAATGTATCTAAAGTGGGGACTAGGGTGGTTTCGGTGCGGGGTTGGGGCGATAGCAACGAAAAGGGGGAAGAAGTTCATTGGAATGAATGACTGTTGGCTTTTTTGAAAACAACTTTTTTTGTACTTTGAGAAAAAGGGAAATTTTGAGACAGGCCTATTTTTCGAATTTGGGGACGGGGTCGTGCTTTTTCAGTAGAGGTGTGCTATTGCTGTTTTAAGAGCTTGGAAAATTTCCTGACTGAAGAGATGTGTTTACTATTTTTGATAAAGGCAAAATTGGGGAAAGCTTGGAGAAACGGGAGCGGGTATGGGATCAGGCGCATGATTTTTTAGTCATTTCCTTCGAATTGTCTGATTTTTTTTTTTTTTCACTTGTGGGATGGAAGGAAAAGAGAGGAGTCCCAGTAAAGGGGGATCAGGGGGCGCTGGCTGGAATTGAGTCTGATCCAGGGGAGCGTATGTTTCGAACTTTGTCGAAAGAAGGAAAAAAAATATGGATGGGAATTCAACAGCTGGGGGTTTTGGCAGGAGTTGTTTTTGCAGAGCAGGAGATTTTTAGGGGAGGAAAAAAGAGTTTTATGGGTGTACAAGGAATGGGAAAGTAGTAGTCGTCTTTCTGAAAGGGTTTAAAAGTTTGACTTTGTTATTTGTTTTCGGAAAAGCTGTTTGTTGATTTCGGTTTTTTACTTTCCCCCCTGCCGTTCAGTTGCCGGCGTTTGGCTTCGCTTCAAGATGTCTTTGGGTATACCATGGCGCAAGGGTCGGTCAGGAGGGGAATCATAGGAGGGGGCTTCCCCCAAGCAGTTGGCGGAGAAAGTGTTATAGGATCAAGAGGTCAGTTTGGGGGAGAGGGTTTTTGAAAAACGTTGAAGCTTGTGAAAAGAAGGGATAATGTCTAAGGCCTTTAAAATTCGACGGAACAATTTCTTCTTTATGACAGGTTTTGTGGTTAAAAATGGAAAAAATGGCGGAAATGATCAGAATGCAGTTCGTCGGTGACAGAAACGATTGAAAAGATTTAAATAAGCTTATAATCAGCCATCTAAAATATGCCAGATTGGCGTTTCTTCGTTTACCAGTTTAGAGAGAGAGTGTTTTAAGAAAAAAGAGAAAACGTTTGAACTGGAGAGACTGGTTTTCGAAATGGAAGTTATCACCCAAGAATTATAAGTTAGTGGGAGAGAGGCTGTAGTGGTCGAGGAGTGACGGAATTCTTTGGGAAAAAGAGAATGTTTGGGTTTTTTTTTCGGCTTGGAGTTGGCGGTAAAGGCAAGATGTAATGGTGGGCCCGGGAGGTTTTAGATTGATTTTGCAAACTCAAAAGATTCAGTGAAATTGAAGGGTTTTGACTGAAGAAAGAATGGGTTCCAATTTTCTTTGAGAAAGATGGCAACCCCACCTCCTCGAGAGAGTCGGGAAAAAAATGGTTTTATATCCAGGAGAGTCAGCTTTTTATTTTTGGGTCATGGGCCCTGTGGTTTAAGCCCAAATTTTGGGGGGAAAAGGGTTAAGTCAATGTTTTTTTCAAATTAAAATCAGAAAAGGTCGGCTTTTCCTTTGGACAGACAAACTGCACTTGAACAAACAAAAGGAAGAGTCTGAAGGGGGGGAGAGGTTAAATGAAAAGTGGAAGTTTGGACAAGCTCGAGGAAGGCGAAGGCGATGGTGGAGTGCGGGGTAGCGGAAGAACAGGGAAGAGTTTGGGGTGAAACGTAGAAGAGGTGAAAAACTGTGCTAATAGGGGTTCGGTTTTTGAAACACATCATGATTAATCATAAAAATCAGAACAAAAAAACTTTTCAAGTCCAAACAACAAACAATCAAAGCTGAAGGGGCGGTGGACGGCAGAGGGGGAAAAACGTTGTCAGGGGACAGAAAATGACTCAGGTGAGGGGGGGACTGGAGGGGAAGCCCACCCTGCGATGACGTCGGCCTGCCGGTTCCCCTTTTTGGTTTTTGCGGCGTGAAGCCCAAGTTGTTTTCATGCTTTAAAACAGGGGCAAGCGGTACGTTTTTGACAAATCTCGGTGCGGGGATAGCTCTAACCTTTCTCTCCTCTCTCTTTTACTCCTCTTTCTCCTCTTTTCTCTCTGCTCTTTTTGACAACACCAACCATTTAAAAACTTCAAAAGTCATTTTTCATCCCCTTGATGCATCAAAAATAAAATCCACATTTTATCTGTTGGAAACAAATAAATATATCCCTTACTTATACCAAATTATCCTTTCTTCTCCCTCCCCCCCCCCCTCTCTCCTCTCTCTGTATAAGTAAAAGAAAAGTTTTATTGTAATCGCTATGGACTGAAAAAGACTTCTAGAAATGATTTTCCCCTATCCTACTTCTTTTAATGAATCTGGACGATCTTAACAGTACAATATTAAAAAAGAATTTTGGACTTTTCTTTCTTTTACCCAAAAATTTAAACTATTTACGTGGTTTGTTCTCCTTTTTTTTATGGAGGTTTTTTTTTTTTGGTTCTGTTTGGTTTGGGTTTTTGGGGTTTTTGGGGTTTTTTTGGGGGGGAAACTATTCCGTTTTTTCCCCTCTCCCCTTGTTTTTGCCGTTTTAGTTTTGCTTTTGGGGTTCTTGTTTTTTTTTTCGTTGCTTTTGGTGTTTTCTGCCCGGGTTTTTCCCTTTCTTATTTTTGGCTATTTTTTCCCCCTCCTTTTTTGGGGTGTTTTTTGGGGGGATTTTTTGGGGTTGATTTTTTTCCCTTTATACTGTCCCAAGTGTATTGCTTTTGGGCTTTTTTTATTTTTTATCTATAAATCCTTAAGGGGGGGGATAGATGTAAAAAAGGGACATGGGTGCTTATTGATTATCCTCGAAATAAAAAATTTGTCTTTTCATTTTTCAAAGTTCCTCTCTTTTCTTTCTCCTCTCTCTCTTTTCCTTTCTTTCTCTCTCTTTCTGTCTCTCTCTTTCTCTCTTTTTCTCTCTTCTTTTTTTTTCCCCTCTTTTTCTCTGTCTTTCTCTCTCTCTCCTCTTTTCCTTTTTTAAAACTTTCTCTTTCTGGGCCCCTCTCTTTTCTCTCTCTTTTTCCTCTCTTTTTCTCTCTTTCTCTCTCTCTCTTTCTCCTTTTCGCTCTCTCTCCCCTCTTCCTCTTTTTCTCTCTCTTTCTCTCTCACTCTCTTTCTCTTCCTCTCTCTCTCTCTTTTCCTCTCTCTTTTCTTCTTTCTCTCTCTCTCTCTTTTTTCTTTTCTCTCTTTCTCTCTCTCTCTTTTTCTTCTCTTTCTCTCTCTCTCTCTCTCTTCTCTCTCTCCCTCTCCTCTCTCTTTCTCTCTTTTCCTTCTCTCCTTCTCTCTCTTTTCCCCCCCCTCTCTCTCCCCCTTTTAAAATTTTTATTGTTTTGGGAAAAAGTGGGTTTACCAGAGTGAAAACTTTTTTTTCTTTTTTTTTCTTTTTTTTTTCTTTTTTTTCTTTTACCCTTTAAATTTTTTAAAATTTTCACTTTTTTTAAAAAAATATTTTCTTTCATTTAACCCAAAAATATGTGTTAATCTGTACGGGATAAAAAAAAAAGTGTTGACAGTTTATGAGTCTTGAGAAATTTTATTTTAATTTTTTTTTTATGTCGTTTTTGTTTTTTTTGTTTACAAAAAAAAAAGCATTTTTTTTTTCACTCACACACACACACACACACACACACACAACACACACACACACCACACACACACACACCACACACCAACACACCACAAAACCACAAAAATACATGCGTGTTTGACCAGGGAAAAGTGAGGGAAAAGGGTCTTTGTTATACTCTTTGCTCTGAATCCAATGCTGTTGGTTTTTCTTGTTTTGCTTATATAAGTATATTAGGGGTGAAGGGATAGGGTGAGGATTGTATGTGTATGTGTTGTAAGTGTTTAGATGATACATCATTTCCTCTGTTTAATCCTTTGGTTGTTTTTTGTTGTTTTTGTTGGGGTGGGGGGGGGGGGTTTCTGGTTTTTTTGCTTTTTTTTTTTTTGGGTTTAGGGTGGTTTTTGGGGGAGGGGGGGGGATATTTTGATCTTTTCTCGTCTTTCGTTAGTTTATTTTGTTTTCATTTGTTTTGGGCTTTATTCTTGTCCTAGGTTAGTTAGTCGCTGTTTTTTGTTGTTACTATGTTTGTGTTTGTTTGTTGTTTATTTCCTTTGTTGGGTTGTTCTTTTTGATTCATCTTTTTTTTGTTTTTTATTCATTGTTTGTAGGGTTTAAAGGGGTTTGTGTGTGTATGTGTGTGTGAGGGGGGGGGGGGGGAACATTGGGTGTGTTTTTTTTATATTTATTCTTTTGTCTTCTTTTTTTGGTTTGGTTTTTTTTTTGTTGCTTTTTTTTGTTTTAAAAGAATATTTTTTCAAGATTTTTGTATTTTTTGAATTGTAGGGTTTTTAGTATTTTCTTTTTTTTGTTTTTTTTTTTAATTTCCCAAACATATCATATTTATTTTTTTTTTCCTTGTTTGTTTTTGTATATTTTTACCATAGATTAGGTTTTTTATTCTTGCTACAAATACATTCCCTTTTTTTTTCTCGTTTTTTTTCGTTAATGATGGCTTTAGAAAAAAGCAAATGAACTGCTTATTCCCAAAGTACCATCTGAAAAAAAAAGTTTGACTTTTACGTTTACTTGACTTTGGGCACACCACACACACACCCCCCTCCCTCCCTCTCCCACTCTCTCTCATTTTTTCCTCCCCTATCTCTCTCTCTTACTACAAGTATATGCTAATTTTTTGATGAAGGATTTTTTCCCTTATTGTAAGAGTGTTTGGGTATTGGGGTTATTTCTTTTTTTCCCCTTGTTAGTAATAAAAATTTAAGTGTTAAAAGGTGATCGGGGTACGGGTTTTGGGGAATTTTATATATTTATTTCCGTCCAAAAAACACCCCACACACACACACTCACACACACACCACACCCCACAACACACAAAACCCCAACACAAAACACCACAAACAAAACACACCACAAAACCCAACACGCACACACACCCCACACACACACACACACACCCTCTTCTCTCTTTTCTCTCTCTTTCCTTTTCTCTCTCTCTCTCTCTCCTTTTTTAATTTTGTTGGTTTTAAAAAGGGCTCTTTCTTACTTCTATTGTCAATTTTTTTGGGCTTGTTGACTGTATTTGAGTTTTCAGTGAATGCCCTATTTCAATTTTTATTTTTACTTTTGTAACAACTATGTGTACCATTCTGAAATATAAGGGTTCAATTTTATTTTAAGTTTGCGTACTCTCTCTCCTGGGGTTTTTTTTTTCTGTAGTTGTTGTTTTGTTGTTTGTTGTTTTTTTTTGGGTTTTTTTTTTTTTTTTTTTTTTGGGGGTTTTTTGTTTTGGGGGGGGGGGGGGGGGGGGGGGGGGGGGGGGGGGGGGGGGGGGGGGGGGGGGGGGGGGGGGGGGGGGGGGGGGGGGGGGGGGGGGTTTTTGGGGGGGGGGGGGTTTTTTTTGGGGGGGGGGGGGGGGGGGGGGGGGGGGGGGGGGGGGGGGGGGGGGGGGGGGGGGGGGGGGGGGGGGGGGGGGGGGGGTTTTTTTTTTTTTTGGGGGGGGGGGGTTTGGGGGGGGGGGCGGGGGGGGGGGGGGGGGGGGGGGGGGGGGGGGTTTGGGGGGGGGGGGGGGGGGGAAAAAGGGGGGGGGGGGGGGGGGGGGGGGGGGGGGGGGGGGGGGGGGGGGGGGGGTTTTAAATTTTTTTTTTTGGGGGGGGGGGGGGGGGGGGGGGGGGGGGGGGGGGGGGGGGGGGGGGGGGGGGGGGGGGGGGGGGGGGGGGGGGGGGGGGGGGGGGAAAAAAAAAAAAAAAAGGGGGGGGGGGGGGGGGGGTTTGGGGGGGGGGGGGTGGGGGGGGGGGGGGGGCCAAAAAATTTGGGGGGGGGGGGGGGGGGGGGGGGGGGGGGGGTTTTGGGGGGGGGGGGGGGGGGGGGGGGGGGGGGGGGGGGGGGGGGGGGGGGGGGGGGGGGGTTTTTTTTTTTTTCCCCCCCCCCCCGGGGGGGGGGGGGGGGGGGGGGGGGGTTTTGGGGGGGGGGGGGGGGGGGGGGGGGGGGTTGGGGGGGGGGGGGGGGGGGTTTTTTGGGGGGGGGGGGGGGGGGGGGGGGGGGGGGGGGGGGTTTTTTTTTTTTTTTTTTTTGGGGGGGGGGGGGGGGGGGGGGGGGGGGGTTTTTTTTTTTGGGGGGGGGGGGGGGGGGGGGGGGGGGGGGGGGGGGGGGGGGGGGGGGGGGAAAAAAAAAAGGGGGGGGGGGTTTGGGGGGGGGGGGGGGGGGGGGGGGGGGGGGGGGGGGGGGCCCCCGGGGGGAGGGGGGGGGGGGGGGGGGGGGGGGGGGGGGGGGGGGGGGGTTTTTTTTTTGGGGGGGGGGGGGGGGGGGGGGGGGGGGGGGGGGGGGGGGGGGGGGGGGGGGGGGGGGGGGGGGGGGGGGGGGGGGGGGGGGGGGGGGGGGGGGGACGGGTTGGACGGTGTTTTTTTGTGTGTTTTTTTTTTTTTTTTTTTTTTTTTTTTTTTTTTTTTTTTTTGGGTCGAGGGGGGTTTTTTTTTGGGGGGGGGGGGTGTTCTGGGGTTTATTTTGTTTTTTTTTCGGGGGGTTTTTTTTTTTTGTTTTTTTTTTTTTTTAAAAAATTTTTTTCCTTTTGCTTCTACTGTTTGAAAGTATGATTACTGGAGTTCATTTTTTTTTGGGGCCCCGGGGGGGAACTGGGTAAAAAAACACAAAGATTTTTATTCTTTTTCCTGGAAAAAAATGTCTCTATTACTTACAATGGTAGATGTTCTTTTTTAAGACTTTTTTTTGGAGTTTTTCCCCCCCCTTTTTTTGTGATGTTTGGGATTGCACTTATTTTTTTTAATTATCATGACTTCAATTTGGTTTTGAGTATAATTAAAAAAATGTTGGTTTTTGATCGTTTTTCTATGTGATAAATTTTTTTTTTTGTATTAACCCTGAAAATAACACAACCCACACTCACAACACTCAAACACAAACACCAAAAAACCCCTTTCCCCCACATTATTCCCCCCCAAGACTGTATAGGTTTAGATTTCTTCTTTTTTTTGTTTTTGGTTTTTTTTGTGGAAAATATGGGTATTTTAGTTTTTTTTCATTTTCATAACTTAATTTTAAAAGAGGGATAATCAAAAAATGAGTGTTTTATAGTGATGTGTACTGTTTTTGGGGAAATTAAAATATTGGTATTTATCTTTGAAATACACACACACACACCCCTCCTGTCTCTGTCCCGTCCTGTCTGTCGTCGTCCCCTCCCTTCTCCTCTTCTCTCTCTCTCTCTCTCTCCCTCTCTCTCTCTCTCCTTTTCTTTCTCTCACCTTTTTTCGTTTTTTCTTAAAAGTTATGGTGTATCCGACAAGGATTAAAATTTTTTTATTTTCAATTTTTATTAGACTTTTCCTCTGTACTTAATCTTTAAAGGTGCCCTATTTCAATTTCTTATTGTTTTTGTGTTTCCAAATATATTAAACCCGTTGACAATGTGGAGATGTTTATCTTTATTACTTTTTAAGTTTGGTTGTTATTTTTTTTGGTTTTGTTTTTGTTTTTGTTTCTTTTTTTCTTTTTTCTTTTTTTTTTTTTTTTGTTGGGTTTTGGGTTTTTTTTTTCTTTTGTTTGTTTTTTTTGTTTTGGTTTGTTTTTTTTGGGGGGTTGGGGGGGGGGTGGGGTGGGTGGGTGTTGTTTTTTAAAGGGGTTTTTTTTTATTAGTTTGGGTTTGGGGGGGGGGGGGGGGGGTTTGGGGGGGGGGGGGGTTTTGAAAAGGGTTATTTCCCATTTTCTCTACTGTGAACTGAAAAAGTGTTGGGTTTATTATTAAGATGTAAACCCTACGGGCGGGGAAGGGGTAAAAAAGAACAGGGGTGCTTATTCATTATCCTCGAAATAAAAGAAATTTATCATTTTCCCTTGGGCATTGTCTTTCTCTTCTCTCCCCTTAAAGACAAGAAAAACCGACAAGAAAGGCAAGGAAATAAAAGGGAAGGCAAGGAAAGGCAAGAAAAGGGCAAACAAGGCAAGGCGGCCTGGGACTCACCGGGGGAGATCCGCCCCCGGGGGTTGCCTGTTTGTCCGTGCAGCTGGCCCCGTGCTGCCCGCACAGGGCCAACTCCCCCCTGGGGGGGCGGCCCGAGGGGGGGGGGCAGGGGGGGGGGTGGGGGGCAGGTGGGGGGGTGGGGGCGGGTGGGGGGGGGGGGGGCAGGTGGAGGGGGTGGCCTAAAGTGCGGCCGGCCTGGCTGGGGGCCCCCCGGGGGTGGAGGGCAGGGGGGGGAGGAGGGGGGGGTGCAGAGGGGGGGGGTGGGTGGGGGGGGGCAGGTGGGGCGGGTGTGGCTGAGGGGCGGGGGGGAGGGGAGGAGGGGGGGTGGTGTGGGGGGGGTGGGGGGGGGAGGTGGAGGGGGATGGAGGGCGGGGGGTTTTTTTTTTTTTTTGGAGGGACAGGGGGGGGCCACGATCTTGGGGGTAGGGGGGGGGGGGTGGGGGTGGGGGGGAACCCTCCTGTCTGAAGTTGTGCTTCCCAACTGATGCCCGTGAGGTCACGTTTGCACAACACAATATACAAGACACAATATATACACACATAATACACACATAACCACAACACACCAACATATACAAAACACACACACATATATACACAGCATATCACACATTAATATACACAGACACCAATATAAAAACACACACATATACACACAACACACACACATTCATATACACGACACAAACAGACACAACATATACACAGACACAAAACATTCACAGACACACAGAACCACACCCATATACACAGAAAACCACCACACACATATACACACACATTCACCACTATACAACACTATCCCCAGGCACACACACAACAATACAAACACAACACATATACAAGCACAAAAAACACATAAGACAAACCACATTTACACCACACAATAACACAGACACCCCACCAGACAAACACACACAATAACAAACAAACCTAAACATACACACACATACCACACATATCACATATACACAACACACACATATTACACGACACACACAGACAAAACAACAATACATATACACAGACACCACCTTACACAGACACAACATACAGACAACAACGACACACACACATATACACAACACACACACATCACACCACTAACAAATATACACAGACACACACACATAACACGACACACACCACAACAGCACACCCACATATACAAATACACAACACACACACAGACACACACACAACACATATAATAAACAAAACACAACACAAAACCCCAACACACACATAAATACACATAACACAGACAAAACAACATTACACAGACACACACCACATATACACTACACATACAACAAAAAACCCCCCAAAACCATAACATATCACAGCCCACACAACATATACCAACCAAAACCATTACAAACACACACATACACACCCACATTTACTATACACGACACAACAAAATACACACACACATTCCAGACAAACGAACACACACATATACCAGACCACACACACTAAAACAGACACACCATAACATTCAAGACACACACAAAAACCACACATATACCAGCACACACCCACAGACCACACACTTACACAAGACACAACATACACATTCACACGACCACAACATATACACAGACACCACACCAAACACACAGACACACACAACACAACTAAAAATACACAAAACACAGACACACACACACACATACAATACACACAAATCAGACAAACACCCTACAAAACCCCTACCCACGACACACCACACACACACACACTTAAAACCAACACACACATACAACAAACAACACATACTAAACATAAAAAACAGACACACACAATATACACAACACACACACATACAGAAAACCAACTACATACCAAATACACACGACGCACACACAGAACACAAACACCAAAGACACCAGATAAATAAAAAGCCACATAGACAGACACACATAGACAGACACACAAACCAACATACACACAGCCAACAGCACACACGCAACACCATACACATACACACACAACACCACACAACACATAACATACACACAGACGACACACACACAGACAGACACACACGGCAAGACCAAACCCCAAAAACACACAGACACACACCATCACACGATACCACATCAAAAACATAAAACACACACAGACCACACAGACACACCGAACACACACCCCCCCCAAACACAAACACACACACAACACACACACGACACACACAGACACACAAAAACCACACACACACACACACACATACACACCCAACCACACCACGACACACAAACACCACAGACACACACACGGGGCCCCAACACAAACACACGCACGCCACACACCACAACACCAAACAACCACAAAAACCCACAACCACATACGCACGCACACACACAGACACCAAACCACACACCACCACACACACAGACACACAAACACACACACCCGCCACACACGCAGACCACACACACACACCACACCACCACTTTCTCTCTCCACACCCGCACACACGCACTCTTTCTCTTCTCTCTCACACCACACTTTTTAATCTCTCTCTCTCAAACACAACACACAACACCACACACACACCCCACACCACACCACAACACCCAAACCACACACCCACACACCCCACACACACCCCACCAACCACGAACACCCGCACACAAAACCGGACGACAGGACGGCTGACCGTGCCCTGCACGAGCAGGGTAAGGTCAGGGGGGAGGCGTAAATGGACCGCGCGGGGAAAGGAAGGCTCCCGCAGGGACCTGGGGCTGCCCGGGGCCTTGGATAGCCCCGAAAGGTGGCGCCGGCAGGCCCGCCCGCCCGCCCGTCCCCCGCCCACATACAACACCCCAATACAACCCCCGCAACCACCCCACATAAAACCCCCCCCCATACAAACCCCCAATACAACACCCCACATACAACACCCCCTAAAACACCCCCACATACCACCCCCACTAAAACCCCCCGCTAAAACCCCCCACATACAAACCCCACTCAACACCCCACATACAACACCCCAACTTTTCTCCATGTCCACACCACACACCCCGCATACAACACCCCACATACAACACCCCACATACAACACCCCGCATACAACACCCCACATACAACACCCCCACATACAACACCCCACATACAACACCCGCATACAACACCCCACATACAACACCCCAACTTTTCTCCATGTCCACACACACCCCGCATACAACACCCCACATACAACACACCCCATACAACACCCCACATACAACACCCCAACTTTTCTCCATGTCCAGCTGTCCACACACCCCACATACAACACCCACATACAACACCTCACATACAACACCCCACATACAACACCCCACATACAACACCCCACATACAACACCCCAACTTTTCTTCATTTTGTTCATGTCAGCTGTGCACACACCCCACATACAACACCCCAACTTTTCTTCATTTTGTTCATGTCAGCTGTGGCAATACAACACCCCACCCTTTCTTCAACAAGCAGAACGACACTGCCCAAAGTTATTAAACTGGTTCATGCTCTCAGACATAACATCAAGAACAAACCTGACGCCAGTCATTTAGAACATTCGTGGGGACGCCAGAGACCTGTCCCTATAAATAGCATCATCATCTTCTGGAAATGTTGTGCCAGAATTTTCTCTTTTCTATCCCTCGCTTTGTTTCTGCCTTGTTCTTTTTCTTCCTGTCACCTCCTTCTTGTCTATTTTCTGCCGTCTTGGTCCATTCTCCTGCCTTTATTTCAGAAAGACTTCAGAGATAACAATTCGCTCCCACGCCGAAATCGGATCAGCTTGGCCTACCTTGTCCGGCGTTTATTGGAAGCGCAACGCATTTTCACTCATATGACAGAGAAGGATAATTGCTGTGTGAGCGTTTGACTACAAAGAAGGTTGAGAGCAGGTGAAGAGAAGAAAGTTTTACCCTTTAGACCCGTGAATCTGTGTTGAAAAGTGTCATTGAACCAGACATGGCAACTGACGTCGTTCACTTCAGATGAATGTTTGTTTCAGGAGACCTCCACTTCCATATCTCTCCATAATTATTCCTCAAGGCATGACAGGAACTAAAGTATGAATTTGAAACCAGCCGCCATGGCACAGTGGTTAATGCTTTTGGTTACAGACTGGAAGGTCGCGGGTTCGAATCCTTAAGAGGCAAAGGGATTTTTCAAACTCCGGCCGGCTGCTACCGAGAGCGAGTGTGCTCAATGGGAAGGCTGGGACCACACAGTGAGCTTCATCCACGTTACAGGTGACCAACACTGCAGGTGTCTGTGTCTCTCGGGCCCGGTTGACGCCGGGATATACTAGGATAGTAAGCGCAGAGTACATCCCTGTCAAGTTGTCTCAAAGCATGTGCATCTCCACAGCAGCAGCATGACGTCATCCCCATTATCATTGATCATCATGCATTAAAAAACATTGTCTCTGATTCGGTTGCCCAAGTTGCTGTGGTCTCATGGTCACCTCTGATTTGTTTTTCCCATACTCTTCTGTGCCTGTGGTGAGTTTGTGTCAAAGCCTTTGGGGTTGGATATTCATGTCGTTATAGCTGTTGCCAGTGTGGGGCTGTACAGAGACCTACACCTGTTTACAGTGTGGGTTGTACAGAGAACTACACCTGTTTACAGTGTGGGTTGTATAGAGAACACGTGTTTACAGTGTGGGGCTGTACAGAGAACTACACCTGTTTACAGTGTGGGGCTGTACAGAGAACACTACACGTGTTTACAGTGTGGGCTGTACAGAGAACTACACCTGTTTACAGTGTGGGGCTGTACAGAGACCTACACCTGTTTACAGTGTGGGGCTGTACAGAGAACAACAAATGTTTACAGTGTGGGGCTCTACAGAGAACTACACCTGTTTACAGTGTCGGACTGTAATAATAATAATAATATATGGAATTTATATAGCCCTGAATCTTGTAAAAAAACAACAAACAAATCAAAGCGCTTGCACTCAATTTTCTCATTTTCCCATCATCTCTCATCTCAGCCCGTGACCTTGGCGGGGGGGGGAGAATGAAAGATGATGCCGGTGAAACCCTCCTCCCCATCTCGGCCTCGGCTCTGCGCAGTAGGCCGAGTATTCACCCATTCTCTGTGTTGTCCATATGACTTGTTCGTTTTCCCTCCTTGCCACCTTCGAGTGTTCCCGCAGTACTTTTTTTGGCAAGTGTTGTGGCGGGTGACGGGGCCCAAACCCATGTCAGCTTTTTCCTTCTTGACGGGGGTGAGAAGGGGTTCCTTGGACCTGCCAGCCGTGTTTTTTGACTTTTGACAAATTCTTTGGTCTTTCGTTCTCTCCAGGATATCCCCCTTATTTTTTCTATGGCTTTTGTTTCGAATGACGGATTCGTTTTGCTTTTTTTGCAGCAATGTCCGGTTTCACTTCCGACAGCAGATGACTGAATTGGCTTTGTAGAGCTTTAGTTTGTTTGGGAAACGATTCTTTCTTTTCCTATGGTGGTGATTTTTGTCGGAAGATGTTGCCAGGGGTATTCTGACTTTGATTTCTGTCGTCGATCGCCCTCCTTTTTTTGATGTAGCGCGAGGTATTTAAAAGCTTACCCCCTCCTTGTTGGGCCGTTCATGTAATTTTAGCGGGGCATTGCTGTGCTTTTAAAAAGTATTTTTCTTTTCCCCAAATTCATCCACCCTATGCCCAGCTTTTTCTAAAAGTTGGTCGTAAGATTTTGCAGCTCTGTGACTTCCGCCATGGGCAATTATGAAAAACCGAAAATTTGTTGGGGGTTTTGCCCCCAATGGAAAAAGGTGGGTGGAAGTATGGGGGGTCTCTCTCATGATTTTTTCCAGAACGATTAACAGGACTGGAGAAAACGGGCACCCTTTGTCGGCCCCCAACTGTTTTTTGAATTTAGCTCCGACCTGATTTTTCAGGGCGCACTGCTTCAGTGTTGTATAGTGCTTGAAGGGTTTGCACTATCCTTTTTCAATGCCCAAAAACTGAGGGGCCGCCAAGGCCTTCGGCCCTACTCTGTCAAAAAGCCCTTTTTGAAATCGATAAGTTGGGAACAGGTCTCTCTGAGTTGAAGATGTTTTTCCTCTGTTTTGGGAGTTAAAAATCTGTTTTGATTTTGCTCCTGCCCGCCCGAACCCAGCTTTTTTCCCCTGCAAGGGGTTTCTTCTCCCTTCTTGGGTCGATTCAAAATAACTTTTAGCTGATCTTGTGGCGGGTGATGGGCTGATTGTTCTATGTTTTGGGTTGGCGTAAATTCCCCTTTTGGGCGGGGTATGAGAGTGATTGTGCATCTTTGGCCCTTTTTGTCTCCCCCAAATCTTTGAAAAATACGTAAAATAGTGATGTGTTTCGCCAAGTTTAGCAGTCTGTGGTTAAATTTTTGCTCCGGGGGGCTTTCCTACTGGGGAAGCGGGATGGCTTCTTCCCTTCTTTCCCCCGTATAGGTATGGGGAGGGTGCTCTTGATGTTGTGCTTTTCTTTATTTTTGCTTTGTAGGTTTTATTTTGGGGGTTTGTACTTCTTGACAATATTCAGACCCCCTGTTCAATGCGTGAGCTTCTTTTAGGAGGTTTCCGGGGCTGTCTTCAAAGATGATGATTTGGTTTGAAGTGGTTTTTGGTTTTTTTCGGGTGTCGTATGCCCTTTTTTCTGTTGCCAAATTTCATGTTTTTTTCGATCTCATCACATTGATCACTGATCCATTCTTCTGGGCCCTTTTAAAATTGACTTCTTACGAGATTGTTGGCCTCCCGGGATTCTTTTGGGGTTTGGGAAAACTGGTTTGGGTTTTAGTGTTTTTGTTGCAGAGGTCCAAGATTCATTGGTAGTCCATGGCTGGTGTTTATTCCTCGACGACCGGGTACCCCCCTCGTTTCTCGGATGCCTCATTTAAGTTGTTGGGGAGGGCTTGATGTCATTGTCCCCGGGGGTTAATGCCGCAAAATTCCGCCAAGCTTTGCTTGGAAAATCTCTCGACTCTGGATCTTTTGTTTGTCCCAAAGTCAATTTGTAGTGGGGTTGCAGGCTGTTTGTTTTTTTTCGCTTATTTTTAATACCACAGCACAAGGTCGTGGGCAATTTCCCATGTCAGTCCAGGGTAGGGGTTTTTGTTCTGGCTTGTTGATGGGATTTGAAGCGCCGTGGGTTAAGATAAAATCTTTTGGTTTTTGGATCTTGCGTTTTGGGGCATGCCGGTTGTCCTCCTTACTGCTTGTGGGGGTGGGGTTTTTGGGAAGGTAGCTGTGGGTGCAGGAAACTCCCCAGAGTAGTTCCCCCGTCGTTGGTCCCCCAGTTCCAAAACTGGCCAAATGTTCGGCCCTTGGTTTTTAAAAGTCGGACTACTTTGGCGAAAAAACCCCTTGGATGATGAGATGTCCTTCTTTGGGGATTTTCTTAATGGTCACTTAAAAATCTTATAAAATTCTTTTAAATTCTTCATCTGTTGGTCAGATGTGGTCATAGATTATTTACAGGATGCATTTTCCTTAAAAAATAACGAACAAAGATTTCAAAACCGCGCGGCACGTAGCACGCAGCACGCAACAAAAAACACACACACCCCCACACCAACACACACACACAACCCCAAAACCCCACACATCGGAACAACACTTAGAAGGTGAAAAAGCGTTGAAAAAAGGGCGATTTGGGGGGGAAAAAATCTCAGGTAGGAAATAAGGTTTTTGGGTGGATTTGAAGGTATCAAGTGAAGGCTTTTGTCGAAGTGAAAGAGGGAGGTCATTCCAGGTGGATGCACCAGAAACAGAGAAGGAGCAACGGCCAACAGTGGTTTGTTTGAATCTGGTTGTTCGAAAGCACAAAGTATCTGCGGCTGAACGAAGGGAACGGGATGGAGTGTACAGATGAAGACAGTTAAGGAGATAAGGGGGGTGCAGATTTGTGGAGACATTTGAAACAGAGGGTATTGATTTTATACTCCAGTCTTTGTGAGACAGGCAGCCAGTGAAGAGATCGCAGAAGAGGAGTGATGTGTTCAGATTTTTTCTTTCTTAGGACCAGTCGAGCTGCAGAGTTTTGTATGCGTTGAAGAGAGTGGATAAATGATGCTGGTAGGCCAGCCAAAGAGAATTACAGTAGTCTAAACGTGAAAGAATGAGAGATGTGACAAGCTTGGAAGTTGCATCAGTGGACAGATAACTTGCGAATCGCGCTTATGCGCCGTAATTGATAGTAGCAAGACTGGCAGGTCTGGGTGATGAATTTTTTCATAGAGGTGTGTTGTCAAGAACTACTCCTAAATACTTCACAGAGTTGGACAAAGGAAACTGACGTATTGCCGATTTCTATTGAGTTTTTGCGATAGAGGAAAGTTTATGTTGGGTCCCTATGAGCATGGCTTCGGTTTTATCGGCATTAAGTTGTAACTTGTTTTGAGTCATCCAGTTTTGAATGTCTTGAAGGCAGTAGGACATATTTGTCAGGAGGGAAGGCAAGTTTTCAACAGTATCACTGCACTGAAGCTGAGCATCATCGGCATAGAAATGATGATCAGTATGGTGGTTGTTTATTATATGTGAGAGTGGAGCAGTGTAGAGAGTAAAGAGAACAGGGCCCAGGACTGATCCCTGCTGGACTCCACATTCCATTTTGACAGGTTTTGATTGAATTTGTTTACAATAACTTTCTGGAACCTGTCTGTGAGGTATGAAGTAAACCAGGTGAGGGCTGTGCCGTTAATACCAAACGTATTTTGGAGACGAGAAAGAAGAATTGAGTGATCTATGGTATCAAAGGCTGCACATAAGTCAAGAAGAGTGAGGAGGGAGTTTTTTCCTGCATCAGAAGCAAGTAGAAGTGTATCTAAAGTGTGGACTAGGGTGGTTTCGGTGCTGTGGTTGGGGCGATAGGCAGATTGAAAAGTGGGAAGGAGATCATTGGAATGAAGGTGACTGTTGAGCTGTTTGAGAACGACTTTTTCTAATAATTTAGAGACAAAGGGTAAGTTTGAGACAGGCCTATAATTCTTCAGAATGTTGGGATCGAGGTCGTGCTTTTTCAGTAGAGGTGTGACTATTGCTGTTTTAAGAGCTGATGGAAAATTTCCTAACACAAGAGATGAGTTTACTATTTTGGTGATAATAGGTACAAGTTGTGGAAGGCATTTTGAGAAAACAGGAGCAGGTATGGGATCAAGGTCGCATCATTTTATAGTCATTTCCTTCAGAATTGTCATGATTTCTGTACAGAGAAGTACAACTGTTTACAGTGTAGGACTGTACAGAGACATACAACTGGGGCTGTACAGAGAACTACACCTGTTTACAGTGTTGGGCTGTACAGAGAGCAACAACTGTTTACAGTGTGGGGCTGTACAGAGAACTACACACGTTTACAGTGTGGGGCTGTACAGAGAGCAACAACTGTTTACAGTGTGGGGCTGTACAGAGAACTACACACGTTTACAGTGTGGGGCTGTACAGAGAGCAACAACTGTTTACAGTGTGGGGCTGTACAGAGACCTATAGAGGGAGAGGGAAAGAGACAGAGACAGACAAAGAGACAGGCAGACACAGACACAGGAGGCAGAGACAGAAAATAGACAATGCAGGGAAGGAGGTAGGGGTGAGAGTCAGACAGAGAGAGGCACATAATAAAGCAGAGACAGAAAATAGACAATGCAGGGAAGGAGGTAGGGGTGAGAGTCAGACAGAGAGAGGCACATAAAAGCAGAGACAGAAAATAGACAATGCAGGGAAGGAGGTAGGGTGAGAGTCAGACAGAGAGAGGCACACAATCACAGAGAGAAAAGCAGAGGGAAAGGAGTGGACAACAAGAAAAGATAGACAGGCAGAAGACAAACACAAAGAGATGTCCAACGACATCTCCACAACTATGTCCACCTACCCTACCCCCGCTCACCGCCACACACACACACACACACACACACACACACACACACACACACACACACACACACACACACACACACACGCACGCACGCACACACACACACACACACACACACACACACACGCCTTGCATAGTATAGCATTGCATTGTATTGGAGAGTATTGTATTGTATAGCATTAGATTGTATTGTATAGCATTGCATTGTATAGTATAACATTGATTGTATAGCATAGCGTTGTATAGCACAAAATTGCATTGTATAGCATAGCATTGTATTGTATAGCATTTATTGTATTGCATAGCATTGTATTGTATAACATTGCATTGTATAGCATTGTATTGTATAGCAATGCATTTTATAGCATTGCCATTGTATTGTATAGCATTGCATTGTATAGCATAGCTTTGTATTGTATAAAATAGCTTTGTATAGCATAAAATTGTATTGTATGGGCGTAGCATTATATTGTATAACATTTCATTGTATTTTTTAGCGTTATATTGTATAGCATAGCATTGGATTGTATACCATTGCATTATATTGTATAGCATAGCATTGTATTGTATAGCATTGTAATGTATTGTATGCCATAGCATTGTATTTTACAGCGTTGTATTGTATAGCATTGTATTGTATGGCATTGTATTGTATAGCATTGCATTATATTGTATAGCATTGCATTGTACTGTATAGAATTGTATTGTATTCCATTGCATTCTATAGCATAGCATTGTATTGTATAGCATTGCATTGTATTGTATAGCATTCTATTGTAGCATTCTATTGTAAAGCATAGAATTGTATAATATAGCATTGTAGTCTATTGTATAGCATTTTATTGTAGAGCATTGCATTGTGTAGCATAGCATTGTATTGCATAGCATTGCAATGTATTGTATCACATTGTATAGCATTGTTTTGTATAGCATTGTATTGTATAGCATAGCATTGTATTGTATAGCATAGCATTGTATTGTATAGCATTGTATTGTATAGCATAGCATTGTATTGTATAGAAACGTATTGTATAGCATAGCATTGTATTGTATTGTATAGCATAGCATTGTATAGCATAGCGTTGCATTGTATTGTATAGCATAGCATTGTATTGTATTGTATAGCATAGTATTGTATTGTATTGTATAGCATAGTATTGTATTGTATAGCATAGCATTGTATTGTAGTGTATAGCATTGTATTGTATTGTATAGCATTGTATTGTATAGCATTGTATTGTATTATACAGCATTGTATTGTATTGTATAGCATTGTATTGCATAACATTGCATTGAATTGTATAGAATTATATTGTGTAGCATTGCATTGTATAGTAGAGCATTGTATTTTATTGTATAGAATTGTATTGTAAAGCATTCTCTTGAATTGTAAAGCATTGTAGTGTATTGTATAGCATTGTATTATATAGCATTACATTGTATCGTAGACCATTGCATTGTATAGCATTGTTTTGTATAGCATTGAATTGTGTAGCATTGTATTGTATTGTATTGTATAGCATTGTTTTGTTTTGTTTAGCAGTGCATTGCATTGTATTGTATAGCATGGCATTGTATGGCATTGTGATGTATTGTATGGCACTGTATTGTATAGTATTGTATTGTATAGCATTGCATTCTATTGTATATAATTGTATTGTATAGCATTTCATTGTATAGTACAGCATAGCATTGCATTGTACAGCAAATGTATTGCATTGTATTGTATTGTTTTGTTTTGCATTGCGTTGTATAGTATTGCATTGTATTATATAGTATTGCATTGCATAGAATTGTATCGTATTGTATAACACTGGGATTGTATAGCATATGCACTGCATTGTGTTGTATTTTATAGTATAGCATTGTATTGTTTAGCATAGCATTGTATTGTAAAGCACTGCATTGTATATCACAGCATTGTATTGTATAGTATTGTATAGCATTATATTGTATTGTATAGAATTGTATTATATAGCATTGCATTGTATTGTGTAGCATTGCAATGTCTGTATGGCATAGCATTGCATTGTATAGCATTGTATTATATAGCATTGCATTGCATTGTGTAGCATTGCAATGTCTGTATGGCATAGCATTGCATTGTATAGCATTGTACTGTATTGTATAGCATTTCATTGCATTGTATTTTTTAGCATTGTAATGTATAGAATTGTATTGTATAGCTTGTATTGTATTGTATAGGATGTCATTGTAATTTAAAAGCATTGTAATGTATAGCAATGTAATGTATTGTATAGCATTGTATTGTATAACGTTACATTGTGTTGTCTAGTATTGCATTGTATTGTATAAGATTGCAATGTGTTGTATAGACTTGCATTGTGTTGTATAGCATTGCATTGTATCGCATTACATTGCATTGAATAGCATTGCATTGAAAAGTATAGCATAGCATTGCATTGTAAGCACCGTATTGTATTGTATAGCATATTATTGTATAGCATTGCTTTGTATAGCATTGCATTGTATAGCATTGTAATCTATAGCCTTGCATTAGATAGGATTGCATTGCATAGCATTGTATTGTATGGTATTGTATGGTATTGTATAGCATAGCATTCCATTGTATTGAACAGCATTGTACTGTATTGTATAGCATTGCATTGCATTGTATTGTATAGCATTGCATTGTATAGCCTTGTAATGTATTGTAGAGCATTGTATTGCATTGCATTGGATAGCATTGAATTGTGTTGTATAGCATTACATTGTGTTGTACAACATTGCATTTTGTCGCATTACATTGCATTGAGTAGCATTGCATTGAATAGTATAGCAAAGCATTGCATTGTATAGCTTTGTATTGTATTGTATAGCATTGTATTCTATAGCTTTGCATTGTATAACATTGCATAGCATAACATTCTATTGTATTGTAAAGCATAGCATAGCATTGTATTGTATAGCATAGCATTGTATAGCATTGCATTGCATAGTATAGCATAGCATTGCATTGAACAGCATTGTACTGTATTGTATAGCATTGCATTGCACTGCATTGTATTGTATAGCATTGTATTGTATAGCATTAAATTGTATAGCAAAGCATAGCATTGTATTGTATAGCAGTGGTTTGCATTGTGTAGTACTGCATTATATTGTATAGCATAGCAATGTACAGCATTGCATTGCATTGTATTGTATTGTATTGTATTGTATTGTATAGGGTTGCCTTGTATAGCATGGCATTGTATTGTATAGGATTGCATTGTGTTGTATAGCATTGCATTATATTCTATAACATTGCATGTGTCTCAGTACATTGTATTGCATTGCATTGCATTGTATTGTATAGCATTGCATTGTATTGTATGCCATTGCATCATGTTGTATAGCGTTGCATTGTATTCTATAGCATTGTATTCTATAGCATTGCATTGTTTAGCATAGCATTGTGTTGTATTGTATTGTATTGTATAGCATTGTGTTGCTTTGTCTAGCATTACATTGTAATGTATAGCATTGTATTGCATTGTATTGTTTAGCATACAATGCATGAAACTGCATTGTATTGCATAGCATTGTATTGTATAGCAGTGTATTGTATAGCATTGTATTGTATAGCATTGTATTGTGTTGTATAGCACTGTATTGTATATCATTGCATTGTGTTGTATAGCATAGCATTGTATAGCAAAGCATTATGTTGTATTGTATTGTATAGCATTGTATTGCATTGTTTAGCATTGCATTGTATTGTCTAGCAGTGTATTGCATTGTATTGTATAGCATTGTATTGTATTGTATAGCATTGCACATCATTGCATTGTATTGTATAGCATTGTAGTGTGTAGCATTGTATTGTATTGTATAGCGCTGTATTATATAGCATAGCATTATTTTGTATTTGATAGCATTGCATTATATTGTAAAGCATTGTATTGCATTGTATTTTGTAGCATTATATTGTATTCTCATCACATTGATCAGTGATCAATGTGATGAGATCGGAAAAAGCATGAAAGTGGGCAACAGTAAAAAGGCATCCAACACCCTGAAGAAACTCACAAAACCACTTCAAACCAAATCATCAGTCATTGAAGACAGCTCCGGAAACCTCCTCACAGAAAGCTCAGCTGCATTGAACAGATGGTCTGAGTATTGTCAAGAACTATACAACTACCCAATCCAACCTGACAAGAGCATAATAGAAAGAGAAAGCAGCAACATCAAGAGTACCCTCGCCATTACCTTTACTGAGGGAAGAAGTGAAAGAAACCATCCGCAGTTTACCAGTAGGAAAGTCCCCAGGAGCAGACAACATACCAGCAGAGCTGCTCAAGCATGGTGGCGAAACAGTTATCACACATGTTACAGCTATCTGTCAGAAGATTTGGGAGACAAAACAATGGCCAACAGAATGGACACAATCACTCATCATACCTTTGCCCAAGAAGGGGAATTTACGCCAATGCCAAAACTATAGAACAATCAGCCTCATCAGCCACGCCAGCAAGATCATGCTCAAAGTTATTTTGAATCGACTCAAGAAGGAGGCAGAAGAACTCCTTGCAGAGGAACAAGCTGGGTTCAGGGCAGGTAGGAGCACAATCGAACAGATATTTAACTGCCACATCCTGATGGAAAAACATCTTCAACATCAGAGACCTGTTCCACAACTTCATCGACTTTAAGAAGGTTTCGACAGAGTATGGCACGAAGGCCTGTGGCAGTTCCTCAGAATGTTTGGCATTGAAGAAGGACTAGTGCAAACCATTCAAGCACTATACAACACCGCAAGCAGTGCAGTCCTTCTGAACAATCAGGTCGGAGACTACTTCAAAACCACAGTGGGGTCCGACAAGGATGCCTGTTATCTCCAGTCCTGTTTAATCTGTTCTTGGAAAACATTATGAGAGAGACCCTCCATGACTTCCACTCTACCATCTCATTGGCGGCATACCCTCAACAACTTGCGGTTTGCCGATGACATTGACCTCATGGGCGGAAGTAAACACAGAGCTGCAAGATCTTACGACCAGACTTGAGAACAGAGCTGGAGCATATGGGATGGAGGTGAGCTCGGAGAAAAGTAAAGTACTTGTGAACAGCACGAGCAACGCCACTGCTAAAATTTACATAAACGGCCAACAACTGGAGGAGGTAGACGCTTTAAATACCTTGGCGCTACACTCACAAAGGACGGGCGATCGACGACAGAAATCAAAGTCAGACTAGCCATGGCAACATCTTCCATGACAAAACTCACCACCATATGGAAAAATAAAGAGATCAGTTTTCCAACCAAAACTAAAGTTCTACAAAGCCCTAATTAGACTATCCTGCTGTACGGAAGTGAAACTGGACATTGACTGCTGAAACAGCAAAGCGAATCCAGTCATTTGAAACAAAATGCCATAGAAAACTGCTGGGGCATATCCTGGAGAGAACGAAAGACCAATTGAATTTGTGAAGAGCCAAATACACGGCTGGCAGGTCCACAGGAACCCCTTCTCACCATCGTCAAGAAGAAAAAGCTGACATGGTTCGGCCACGTCACCCGCCACAACACTCTGCCAAAAACGGTACTGCAGGGAACACTCGAAGGTGGCAGAAAGAGGGGAAGACAGAACAAGTCATGGATGGACAACATCAGAGAATGGACCAGGATGAATGACTCGGCACTACTGCGCAGAGCCGAGGACCGAGATATTCTATTGCATTGCATAGCACTGCAATGTATTGCATAGTATTGTATTGTACTGAAATGCATTGCATTGCATAGCATTGCGTTGTATTGTTACAGCTTTTTTTTGGGTTAAAATTTGTATTTACGCTTTTTGTTTTTGTTTTTAAATTGTTTTTTTACAGAAATTGTATTGCAAAATAATTGTATTGTACAGATTGTTTTGGGCATTTAAATTGTATTGTAAAACTTTGCATGTTTTGTATTTTTGTAAAAACTTTGTATTGCATTGTTTACCCCATTGCATTTTTTTAAAAGTACTGCCTACCCTTACTTTTTTAGCATTCTTGAAGTTTTAATAAAAGTACTGCCTAGCCTTACATTGTTTATGGGCTTTGTTTGGATAATGGCTGCCTACCCTTTACTTGTTAAGGGATAGTTTGAATTGATTTTTTTGTTTGCTTTACCCCTTTCTTGTTTTAGCATTGCATTGTATTATATAGTACTGTACCCTTTCCATTGAATAGCTTTGGGCATTGTATGTTTAGTATGCCTGCCTTACTTTTTTATACCCATTGAATTGTTTTCCATTTATTACTGCCAAACCCCTTACATTTTTATGGGCATTGCATTGTATATTTTTTAGACTGCCTAGCCTTACTGTAGGGCTTTTTCCCCATGAAATTTTATTTGTTTTCCCCTTTTTTAGCCTTAATTGTTTTGCTTGCTTGTATTATTAGTACTGCCTACCCTTTACATTTTTTTTTGAATTGCTTGTATTTTATAGAAACTGCCTACCCTTAAATTTTTATAGCTTTGTTTTTTTTTTAAAATTTAATACTCCCTGGGCCTTACATTGAAAGCTTTTCCCATTGTTTTTTTTAATAGATCCCTTTCCCTTTTCTTTCTTTACCCATTGAATTGATTATATATTTAATCCCTTTACCCTTTAAATTGTATAGCATTTGATTGTTTTAAGAAAGCATACCCTTACATTGTTTTTTGTATTGAAAAAGCAATGCTTGTATTGGGTTTGCATTTTTATTTTTTAAAGTTTTGTTTGGCATTGTTTTGGGATTGTAAAACTTTGTTTTGGTTATTGCATTGTTTTTGCATTGAAAGGTATAGCGCTGTTTTTTTGCAAAACCCATACCCATTTTTATAGATAGTTGGGTGTTGTATTGTATTGTATAGAAATTGTTTTGGGCATTTTTCTAGCATTGCGTTGTAATTTTTTATAGCAGTTTTAATGCTTTGTTTTGTATTTGTAAAAAAAATTTGCTTTTGCTTTTGTTTTGTATTCCCTTAAAGCTTGTATTTTATATTTTTGGGTTTTGGGTTTGGTAGGGGTTTTAGCATTGTATTGTTTTGTCTGCATTGCTTTTGTTTTGGGTATTGCAGGGTATTGGTTGAAATTTGTTTATCAGTCAAATTGATGGAAAATTTGTTTGTTTTAACTTGGAAATTGTATTATATTGTAAAAGTTTAGATTGTATAGCTTTGAAAATGTATTGTATGGGTTTGGAAATTGTATTTTTTTAGTTTTGCATAGAAATTTGCTTTGGGTTGTATTGTTTTTGCTTGATTGTAAAAATTAGAGGGAAAGGGTTTTTGTATAGCATGTTTTTTGGGGTTAGCTTTAGCATTGTATTGCATTGAAAAGTTTTTTGCATTGCATTGTATAGAATTGTTGTATTGTATCATTGCATTGTTTTGTATTGTTTTGTATCCCGGGCTTTAAAACATTGTATTGCATAGAATTGTTTTGTATTTTTTTATACCCTTTTGAATTGTATAGTTTTGCTTTGCTTGTATTGCGTTGTTTTGTTATTTATTTACATTGTTTTGAATTGTAAAATTTTTAAAAATTGAAATTTTTATTTTTATAGCACTATTTTGCTTTGCACTTTTATTGTCTTGTATTGTTCCCAATTGAATTGTATTGCTTTGTATTGCAGTTTGTTTTGTTTTGATGGGGCATTAATTATAGCATAGCTTTTGCGTTGCTTTGCATTGTATATTTTTTGTTTGTTTTGCTTTGGCATTGTATTTTTTGGCTTTTGCATTGTTTAGCTTTCCCATTTAATTTACTGTTTTTTGCTGGCATTTCTTTGTATTGTATAGAAAAACCCTGTATTGCTTGTATATTTTAGTTTTCCCATTGAATTGTTTGTATAACGCGAAATTGTATTGATTGTATTTGTATGACCATTTAAATTTTTAAAAGCACTAAAAATACTGCCCTCAGACAAACCCCTTGATGGAAATGTCCCCCCCACTGACCATTTCCTGCCTGATAGGCCATGTGCAAAATGGTAAAACCGTGACACCCTTTGGTGAAAAAACGAAAACGCCGGCAATTTGGGGCGGAAATGGGGGAAAAAACCCAAAAACCAAAAAATAAACAAACAGTTTTCTTCGTAAAAAAAATAAACAAATTTTAAAAACCTTTTAAATTCATTCAGCTAAAAAAAGGGTATTTTCTTCTCAATTTTCTTGATTGCCAGGGTTTTTGAAATCTCTTTTTTCCCTAACCACCCCTTTTTCCCTTGGTTTCTGAAAAGGCAAATTTTCCTTTTTGCCTTTTTTTACGCCCACTTTATTTCCCTTTTCTTTTTATTTTCTGCATTCTTTCTGAAAAAAGTCCGAACATTCGCTCCTTTTGGGGGTTCGGGAACTCCTTTCCACCCCTGCAACTTTAAATCCATTTCTTGGTTTACCCCTTTCTTTTTTCCCTTTCATCCTGCAAGCGGGGAAAGAAATCGAGTTTAATTTTAAAAGGAATGATATAAATCATGGGATCTTGAACCCCCTGCTTTCTTTTTGCACGGTCCCTCCCTAAATTTTTCCCACTATTAAAAAAATAGAAAACTTATTTCTTGCCTCGGGAAAAATTGTTTTTTTCAGCTCTTTAACTTGCTTTAGTAACACCTTACTCAAAAGAAAAGGCCTTGACCCCAAACATTCTGAAGAAATTTTGACCTTTTTCCCAAACCAAACCGTTTATCTCTAAAGTCCTTGAAAAAGTAGTTTAAAACGGGCCCCCAACCACCCTTTCTCCAACAGTCTCCTTCGGGTTTTTTCAGTCTGCCTTTATCGCGTAAACCCCACAGAAATAAAAACCCCCTTGCCCCAACTCCTTAAACCTTTTACTCGCTTTAAATTTGGGGAAAAATCTTCTTTTACTCTACCCCGAATTATCGGCAGTTTTTTTGCCCACTTTTGGGACCAAACCCCTATTCTTCTCTCCCGTTTTAAAAAAAAACATTTGGTGTTCTGGTCCCACCCCTTCCCTGGTTTACCCCTCAAAACCTTACAGACCGTTTCCCAAAACATTTAAACAAGGGTTTTCGGTCAGTACCTGCCTAGATTGGAAGGTGGGGGTTCCTGGGATCTGTTCTGGGCCCCTGTTCTTTTCCCCCTCTACCCACTGCCCCACTGTCAATAAAATTAAAACCCCCATAAGATAAACCATATTTTTTATGCAGATGCCCTCTCGGATTTAAGCGCGGAAAAATCCGGGGAAAAATCTCCCCTTTTCTTGAAAAAAAAAAGGCCCATTTGTTTTTCAAGATACCCAAAAAAATTGGGGAGTAAGAAAAAATTTTCGCAAAAATCAGAAAACGGAAACCTTGTTTGGGCCCAAAAAACACAAACTCTCTTCCTTCACAACAGCTTCAATACCCTTGGGAAATTGACCCGGCCCCTTTGTTTCCACTGCGGTGAAGTATTTTAGGGGTATTTTTGGAAAACCCTCTCTATGCAAATTTTCATCCCCCAAGCCCTCCCAGTCCTGTTTTACTATCATTTACGGCGTAATTTAGGGGCAATTCGAAAGAACCTGTCCACCGATGCAAAAACCAAAATTGTTCCCGGTCTTCATTCTTTCCGGGGGGGAAACTTTTGGGAAATTTTTGTTGGGTGGTCTCCCAGCACCCAAAAAACCCCAACCCCCTTTAAAGTAAAAAAAATTTTTCCCGTCGAAAAATTCCTCAGAAAAAAAAAATTTGAGCTTTATTCCCTTTCTCTCTTGAAAATCCCCCAAAGGTTCTTTTTGCCACGGGAGGGTAAACTAAAAATTTCAGTACCCTCTTTTAAAAATGTCTCCACAAAACGGCACCCCCCTACCCTTTGTAATTTTCTTTTTTTTGTACACTCCTCGTTTTTCCCGCTTTGCTGCAGTTCCCTTTTGTTTTTTACAAATTTACCTGTTTCAACCAATCCCCCATGGCCGCCCCGGTCTTTCTCAATTTTGGCCCAATGATATGGAATGACCCCCCTTTCCCCTCTCTCCCCCCAAAAGTTTTTCTTATGACACTGCCTTAAACGGGCCAAGATTCTATTGCCCTCCCAAAGGGTGTGGACCGGTGTGTGTGTTGTGTGTGTGTGTTTTTTGTGTGTGTGTGTGGGGGTGTGTTTTTTGTGTGTTTGTTTGGGGTGTGTGGGGGGTTTTGTGTTGGGGCGTGGTGGGTGCACATTTAAAATTTGAGGGAAAAACTATTATTGTATGGTTGAATGCTGTGGAGGATTGAGTTGAGTGCAACGTTTTGATTTGTTTTTCTGAAAGATATGCGTTAAAATAAATTCCTTTTATTTTTATTTTTATTTTTTTAAATTTTTTAAATTTTTTTTATTATTTTTTATTATTTTTTTATCTTTTATTATCATTACTATTTTATTATTATTTTTTTATTATTATTTTTATTATTATTATTATTATTTTTATTATTTTAAAAGTATTGCTTTTGTATTGTTAGGATTGCTTTGGGTTTTGGTTTTTAGCTTTTGCATTGTGTTGTTAAAACTTGTTTGTATCGCATTACATTGCATTTAAATTTGCTTAGTTTTAAATTTTAGTTTAGATGCATTCCCATTGCATTTTTAAATAGCTTTGTTTTGTTTTTGTATGTTTAGCATTGAAATTCATAGCCTTTGGGCTTTGGGATAGCTTTCCCTTTGGATGCTTGTATTGTATTTTTTTAGCATTTTCATAGAAATAGCTTAGTTTGGGTTTTTGTATGGGCTTAGCATTGAAAGGGCTTTGTTGTTTCCCTTTGGTTTTAAAGCATTTTTAATCTTTTGACTTGAAATTGTAGCATTCGCATTGTTTTGTATTGTAAAAAGGCAAGCGTTGTTTTGCTTTGGTATTGCATTGTTAGCAAAGGTTCGTTTTTAAAAACGGGCCTTGGTACTGTATTGTATAGCATTCTTTGAAATTGAATTGTATAGCCTTGCATTGTATACCCATTGTAATGTATTTTTAGAGCTTTTGCATTGTATTGTTAGAATTGCTTTGGTGTTGTTTTATTATGCATTGAAATTTTTATAGGATTGCTTTTGTGTTTTTTAGCTTTTGAAATTGTGTTGGGAAAAACATTGCATTGTATCACATTATTTTTGAAACTGTTTTGCTTTGCATTGAATGTATAGCTTTCCCTTTGGGCTTTTTATGCTTTGAAATGTTTGTATTGAAACGTTTTTGCTTTGCTTAGCATTTTTATTGTTTTGCATGGGTTTTTGGGTTAAAGCAATGCATTGTTTTTAGAATAGCTTTAGTTTGGTTTTGAACGGTTTTTTAAACCGTATTTTTAAAACTTTAACTTGGCTTTCCCATTCTTTTGTTTTAGATTGTATTGTATGGGCATTGTCTTGTATAGCTTTTTTGTTTGTTTTATAGTTTTGCATTGTTTTTGTTGGGCATCAATTTACAGCTTTGGATTGCATTGTTTTTGTTTTAGATGATTGTATTGTTTTGGATTGTTTTGTGTTGTTTTGGCATTGATTTTTACTCTATAACTTTGCATTTTTCCCTCATTCATTGTTTTTTTATAGCATTGCATTGTTTTTTAAAAGCAGTGTATTGCATAGTATTGTATGCACTTTTTTGGTTTTTATAGCATTACTTTCGCATTGCTTTGTATTGTAGAGAAATTTGTATTGTATTGTATAGCGCGGGAATTTGGGTTGGGACTAGCACTTCTTGTTTTTTTTTTAGCTTTTGAAATTATATTTTTAGTGCATTGTATTACATTTAATTTTTAAAAATTGTATTGTATGGTTTTAGCATTGCTATTTTTGGGAAATTGTTTTGATAGCATTGTTATTATATAACATTAAATTTTTTAATTGTTCTGTAATGCATTTTTTTGTAAAACATTGCATTTTTTTTTTCTTTAGCTTTGGGGATAGCATTCCCTTGTATTTTTATAGCATTGTTTTTGATCCCAATGAAATTTTTTAAAACTTTGCATTGAAATTGTATTGTATGTTTTTTAAGGTATTCCCTAGCATTCATTGTTTTGTATGTATTGCTTTAGCTTTGCATTGTGGTTTAAAATTTTATTTCATTGCTGGTTTTGAAAGGGCCCTTTGGGCATTGCATTGCATTGTTTTGAATGATATTTTGGTTAAATTGCATTGTTTGTTTTTGCAAAGTGTTGCTTGGGCATTTTTATTGTTTTGTTTAGAAAAAGCTTACTTTGAAAGTATAGCTTTGAAATTGTTTGTATAGCATTGATTTGTATGTATAGCATTGTTTTGGTTTTTCGTTGTTTTTTAGAAAGCTTTAAAGTTGTATAAAATTGTATCGTTTGCATTGAAATTGTTTTAGTATAGTTTTATACGAAATTGCTTTGTATTTTTTGTAGTGAAATAGCGGCATTGTATTACATTGCATTTTTATATTTATAGTTTAGTTGCATTGTATTGCATTTTTTATGTATAGCATGCACAGAAATTGTTTTTTAGAAATGCTTGTATTTTTTAAGCATTGGGGTTGTTTCTATTGATTGTTTGTTTTGCATTGTTTAATATTTTTTTTAGTTGGCTTTTGCATTTTTATTGTAAAAGCGGGAAATTGTTTTGGGTATTTTACCCTTAAGCATTGCATTGTATTGTATTGTATAGGTGCTTTGTATTGTATAGATTGTTTTGTAATTTTTTTAACATTGCATTTTATTGTATTGTTTAGGAGTGCATTGTATTGTTTTGATTGACTGTACTGTAAAAAGGCATTGTTTTTGGGTTTAGCATTGCTTTGTATGTTGTGTAGTTTTTTGCGTTGTATTGTAAAAAGCATTCCATTGCATTGTATTTATGCTTTGCATTTTTTTGTATACTTTGCTTGTTTTGTATAGAAATTGCTTTTTTATTTTTTTTAAGGATTGCATTGTGTTTGTATGGGGCTTTGGGATTGTGTTGTAAAACTTTGTTTTTGCATCGCTTTGCATTGTTTTGTAAAACATTGCATTGTATTGTCAGCATTGCTTTTGTATTTTTATAGCTTTTGCAATGTTTTTGAAATTGTAAAAAATTGCATTTTTATGCTTTTAAATTTGTAAGTTTTGCATTTTTCTGCATTGTGGTGTTTTGCATTGCTTTTTAAAAACATTGCTTTGTAAAAACTTTGGGCATTGTATAATATTGTTTTTGTATTGTATTGTTTTGGGATTGTATTGTTTTGCATTGCATTGCATGCATTGTTTTGGCATTGAAATTGTATTGTAAAAGTTTTTAATGTGTAGCATTGCATTGTATAAAATTGATTTTTATATCCCCCTTTTTTAAAACATTTTTTATTGCTTTGGCATTTTTCAGCATTGCTTTGTTTTTGCTTGCATTTTTCCCGCATTGTATTGTTTTTAAAAAAACTGAAATGTTTCGCATTGCCGGTTTTGCATGGGCATTGCATTGCTTTTGCATTTTTACACAGCATTGCTTTGAATTGATTGTATAGCTTGCTTTGTATTTTTAGAAATTAATTTTTAATTGCTTTGCATTGTATAGAATTGCTTTGGTATAGCATTGCATTGTATAACATTGTAGGGAATTAAATTGTTTTGGCTTTGCTTTTGTTTTGCTTTGGTATTTATTGCTTTGGGATAGCTTTGTTAAAATTGCATTGTATTGCTTTTTTCCCCCAATTTTTTACGGGCATTCCCATTGTTATCATTCCCATTTTTTTAGCTTGTCCCCGCATTGCATTTCCAAAGTTTGCTTTGTTAAAGCATTGTAAAAACCCATTGCCTTCCCACCGTATTGCTTGTTTTAACCCTTGTACCCCGGGGGCTTTGGGGAAAAGTATTGCTTTGGGCCTGTGGTGTGGTCAGTGCTAAACCTTTGAGGGGGGTTGAAGGGGTTTTGAGGTCAATGTCCGGGCCGGGGCGGCCACCCTCGCACCCGGCCTGTCTGTTTCCCGGGGAAACTCCCCGCGGGCTCCGGGGATGCAGATTTTCATGCCGGCAGAAAAACACACAAATGCACACACACAAATCACCCACATGCACATGCACACACACACATGCACCACACAGGGCACCACACCCCACAAAAACACACATACACACCCCATGCACCCACATGACACATAGAACACTTGCAACATGCCCCATGCACACACACTTTCCCACACAAATTTGCACACCAAAACCATGAAAAAACAAAACAACCAAAAATGACACACACTGAACACAATGCACACTTTGGAACCCCAACAAACCCAAACCACACACACATGCACACACACATAATACACACACATGCACACACAACTTTGCACAAACACTACATAAACACACGGGCACACATGAAACCCCACATGCACACAACACACATACTTACACCCCAAATACCAAACACATGCACACATGCAACACACAACATGCCCCCACAATGCACCACACACACATGCCCACATGCCAAAACACACACACATGCACACTTGCACACACAAAACCACACATCCCGCCCACATGCACACCCCCAAAAAAACCACACACACAGGGCAAACAAAACCACGATAGGGCACACTTAAAACCCCCAACAGGGAACCCACATAAACTACATGAACACACACCCAAACCTGCACACAAACACATGCACACAACCCCTTAACACACAAAACAAAATACATGAACCACATGAACCCCCACCACATGCACACACAAAAATTACATACAGGGACACCCCCAACACACACACACAAACTTTACACCAACACAGGGCCACACACCCCATGACACACAATGCAAAATTTGGGGAAAACCCCCAAAATGCCAAACACCCATACAAACATACACACAAAACCCCCCAACAACACACACACATGCACCCCACACTTGAAACAAAATGCCCCTCCCACACACAACATGCACACATGCCCCAACATGAAAACACACACTTGCAAAACACACACTACACCCCCACACACAGGGCACCCCACACACATGCCCCACTTTTCCCCACACCCCCAAACATACACACACATCACACCCCACACCCTGCACACAGGGCACACCATCCCAAAACCACAAAAATGCAAAAACCAAACACACAGGGCACAAACACCACAAAAACACTTGCACACACCCAACACACATATTATTTATTTTTTAAATTTATATAAAAAAACCACACACATACAACCCACTTCACACCACACAAAACACACATGCACACACACACACACTTTGAACACACACACAATGAAAAAACCAAAAACACATCCCACCCAAACACAACTGCACACCCCCTCCACACGTAAAACACACCCCACACAACACATTAAAACACCACACACATGCAGACACAAAACCACACATGCACACCACAACATGCTCACTTACCACACACAAGGCACACACACCCCAACCCCGACCCATACACACAACACAAAACCCCCAAAACATAAAACCCCACTTTCCCACATACGGGAACAAAAAACACACATACAACAAAAAAACTTTAACACATACACACAATGCACACAGGGAAACCCATGCACACATGAAACACCCCACAGACATGAACACAATGCCACAAAAAATGCACCACCCCTTACATTAACACACATGACCCCGAAACACACAAAACACACATGCACACACAAAACTGAACACACAGGGCCCCCAAAATGCAACTTTTACAACTTTGCAACACACAAAATGAACCACACTTGACACATGCACACACAAAACAACAACACAAAAATTCCACACATGAACACCACTTTGAAACACAAAAGCACACATGCACACACACACACACAACAAAAGCACACACAATCACAATACACACACTGCAAACACTGCCAAAACAAAAAACAACACACACACATGAAACCCACATGCCCCAAAACACACTTGCCACAGAACCACCCTTGCCCCAACATGCACACACACCACAAATATATTACAAAAAAATTTATATTTTACAACACACACCCCACACAACACACAAACAAAAAGGGAACACACAAACACATGCACACCACACACATGAACACCCCCACATGCACACAACACACACACACCCCACACAGAGGAAAAAACCACAAAACCCCATGAAACCCCCAAAACACCCAGGCACCACAAAACATGACCCCCAAAATAAAACCATGAAACCCCACACCACACACTGAAACCCACACATTTGCGAAAAAAAACCCACCCCAGGGCCACACACACACACATGAACACAATGCCCCACACAACAAAATGCAACTTTACCACACACACCCCAACACAGGGCACCCCCATTGCACACACATGCCACATACAAATTTTTTTACTGGTTTTTTTTTAATGGAAAACGATGCAATAATTTAGGGGTTTGTTTTAATCATTACAAAATTTTGTTTTTTGATAGATGGTTGATGAAAAAAAAGAAAAATTGCATTGTTAAATTTAATGTCCCCCTGGAAAAAAAATTTTGGGACTTGACTTGACTTGACTTGACTTGAAAACCATGCACACCACAAACACACATGCAAACCATGCCACACATGCCACACACATAAACACACACTTGCACACACTTTTAACACACCATGCACGCCAAAATCCCACACACTTTGCCCCACACACATTGAACACCCTTTGCACAACCAGGCCGCACATACACAAAGGAAACAAAGACACGCATGCACCCACACGGCACACAACCGCATCCCAACAACATGCATGCATGCAGAAATGCACAGATACAGACAGGCAGGCTGGTAGGGCAAAAAACAATAGACTTTGATACCGTGTCGCGTGCGTGTGTGCACGCCGGGACCCAGATGTACTTACTCACATGCGCCCCCCGCACACAAAAAACCCTACACACCGTACCAGGGATACACACCAAAAACATACCACACGCACACATGCATCCACAACCCCCGTTTAAAACCCCTGGGGGGCCCCCGGCACGTCGGGGGGTTTGCGGGGACTTGGGGGGCGGGCCCCCCCCAACCCCTCTAAAAAAGTAAGGGACCCCCCACCAACCCCCCCAAACCCCCTCCTCCCCATCCGGGGGAAACAAAATTTTTTGGGGGTTACCCCCCCCCCCCCCCCCCCCACCCCAACCCCCCCCCCCCCCCCCCCCTATCCCCCCCCCCAACCCCCCCCCCCCCCACCCCCCCCCCCCCCCCCCCCCCCCCCCCCCCCCCCCCCCCCCCCCCCTCCCCCCCCCCCCCCCCCCCCCCCCCCCCCCCCCCCCCCCCCCCCCCCCCCCCCCCTCCCCCCCCCCCCCCCCCCCCCCCCCCCCCCCCCCTCCCCCCCCCCCCCCCCCCCCCCCCCCCCCCCCCCCCCCCCCCCCCCCCCCCCCCCCCCCCCCCCCCCCCCCCTCCCCCCCCCCCCCCCCCCCCTTTCCCCCCTTTTTTTTCCCCTTTTTCCCCCTTTTTTCCCCCTTTTTTTTTTTTTTCCCCCTTTTTCCCCCCTTTTTTTTTCTCCTTTTTCTCCTCACCACCCCCCCCCCCACCCCCCCCCCCACAACACAAACACACACCACCATACACCAGGGCAAAACCCCAAAAAACAACCCCCGCACACAACCACAAACACAAACCCACAAAAAACACACACACACACACCACAAACACACACACAACCCCCCACAAACCCCAAACACCCACACACGGCTCTTTATTGGGATAGTTTTGTTTTTTTGGTAATAGGTTGGGAACTAAGTATTTTTTAATTGTTTTCTTTATTCAATTTTTTCATTTTTTTTGTTAAAATTTTTTTACTTATGAATTTCTTCCTTAATTTCTAATTTTCCCTTATGAAAAGGTTTTAAAAAAATGGCCCGGGAAAATATTGCAGTTTGGAAATGCAGGGTCGGTAATGACTAACTTTTCACTAAATTTTTTCACCCCCCTTTACACAGTCAGTTTTCGAAAAAATTTTTTTTTCCGTCATTTTAATGTCAGTCGAAACAATTTTCTAGAATGGCAAATTTTATAAACCAACCCGTTCATGGGAAAAAGTTATGAGTGATACAGAAAAAAATTTTAAAAATCGCCATACACTTCCTGTGAAAGTTGGAGTTTGTTCAAAGTAAATCACCCCCCCCCTTACTTTTTTTTTTTTTTTTTTAAAATTTTTTTTTTTTTTATCGAGGATAATGGGAATAAGATTTTGGGGCCCTTTTTTTCACCCCTTCCCTGTTTATGCGGTTTTGTAAAATTCCCGTCATTTTGTTCCCCCGGGCACACAATGGGGTTTCTCTTACGAAAAAAAACGGAACGGTTTTTTTGTTTGCGCAAAGGGGAAAAGGGTTTTTTTTTTTGCTGCGTTCAACCCGGTTTATAGTTTTTAACCGAAGGATTTATTTTGATATATGTGTTTTAAAATTTAAATTTTATTTTGTGCAGCAAAGTAAAAATAATAATATTTCTTTAAATAAAGTTGTTAGTTTTATATCTCCAAAGGGGCCGAAATGGGAAAATTTTTGAAGGGGTTCGCACTTTTCAAGATTCAAATTAAAAGTGGAAAAATTTTTTTTGGGTTTTTTGTTGGCGACTTTAATGCTCATTCCATTTTTTTTTAAGGGCAGAAAATCAATAACTAGCAAGAGATTTGTTTTTAAATTTAAAAAAGTAGATTTTTTGCCTTTATTTTTAAAGATGGAATGTTTAAAAGATTCCCAGATTTGCTAGTCTTGGGCAAGTGCCATTTACTTGTTTTCATTTTCCCTTTCTTGGGTTTCCAAAAATTTTAAATTGGAAAAAAACACACCCAAAAATTTTAGGGAGTGAACACTTACCAATTTTGATTACCTTAATGGCCCCCTTTTTTGGGGGTATGTAATGATTAAAAACGCTATCCAAAATTAAAAAATTTTTAAAATTTTCAGACGGGAAAAATTAAATTAATCTATTTTAACGCTTTTGTAAAAAACAGGAAAGCAAAAAAAGGGTGATGATTTTCGCACTTTTTACCAAAAAAAAATTTCCCGAAAATAATTTTTCAAGCTGTTTATGTTTTAATTTTTAAAAATTTTTTTTTTTAAAATCCTAAACATTCAGGTAACATATGGTGGAATGTTTTTTCAGAACGTGTTAAGGGGGAAAAAAAAAAATATATAAACTAATAAAAAAGGGGCAATTTAAAAAAAAAAAACATCTCTTTATGAAAAGAGCAAACTCTGCATTTCAAAAAGTTATTTGAAAAAGCTAAAGCGCCAGTTTTGGGTAGTTTGTACAAAAAAAAAGTTTTAAATATACAGATCCCAAAAGGTGTGGAAAAAATTCAATGGGTATGAAAAAAAAAAGGGGTTTTTTTAAGATTTGTCCCAATTTAAAATTTAAGGGAAAAAAAAAAGTTCTTTTTTGATTCAGAAAAAAGCTGAAATTTTGGGTTTAATTTTTTTTTTGATTTTATGATTTTTCAGGTTTCCCTTTTTAAAAAATCTAAACGTTTTTTGAGAAAATGAGGTACAGAAAGGGCGAATTTTTTAGATTAAAGGGAAAGCGATTTAAAACACATTTGTGAATGCCCCATTTGGGTTTCCAGAAGTAAAAGATTTTTTTCCCCTCTTCCCCCTAAAAAAAACATCAGTTTGGGTTTTAAAAAAAATTTCCTTTTTAACGACTACTAAAGACAAACTCCCTAATAATTGGTTACTTCTTTTGCTAATTTTTTTTCAACAATGCTGGTTTAAAAGGGGGTCATAACCCCGATTGTGGAAACATTCTATTTTTGATTTCCAGTATTTTTAAAACAAAAAAAAATACCACGAGCGATAAAAAATAAAAATTTAGAAAAGGGTTTTTTAACTTCACATGGGGGGGGGGAAGGTGATGGAAAAAAAAAAATAATTTAAAAAGACTGGGCATTTTTTTGTGATTAAAAAAAAATTATAACCCCTTAAAATTAAACAGGGTTTTTGTAAGGGTAGTTTTTACGTTGGTCATTTAGGTTTAATTTTAAAAAAATCAAGTTTAAAAAATCATTTGCCGAAGAAAATTTTACTTGGCCCCCAAATTTTTTTGACCCTAAATAAGGAATATGATCATGTTTGGCATGAGAGATTGCTTTACAAATGAAAATTTTTACTGGCCCTTTTGGCGTATTTACTTCTATATTTAAAAAAACTTTCTTTCCAAAAAAGAATCTTTAAAACCCAAAGTTCGAAAAAGGGTTTTTTTTTACTTTAAGGTCCCAGACATGGGTATCCCGCAAAGGGTTTAGTAATAAACTTATTATTTAACAATTTACTTTGGTCTTTATAGGGCTTTTTTAAAAAATTGTTGTTTTGTACAATTTGCTGACGATAAGTATGGGGATGGGTGATTCATGAAAAAGGAAAAACCAAAAAGGGGCAAATTTTTAAAATTTTTTTCAAAAAGTATATCAAAAAGAAAATTTACCAAAATTAGTGGTTATCTTTTTTAGAATGATCTTTCCCCTTTCCCTGAAAAAAAACAACCTTTTTCCTTTTTAATAACGGGCGTTTACCACAAGTTCCCCAAAACCTTAAAATTTTTGAATAAATGGAAATAGCTTAGAAAATTTTTTCGAGCAGCAGTGAAAGTATGGGAAATTTACCTCATTCTAAATTTAAAAGGGGAATAAAATTTTTGAGTATATGGGAAAATAAAGCTAAGAAGTTTTTTAACTTTTTTAAAAGTTTTCCCGTAAAAAAGAAAGGGGGACAATTTGTTTTGTCCTTGTGGCTCAAGCTGTTTATGGAAAAGAAGTATTTTTTAGTTGGGTCCAAATTTTTTGCTTAAAAAAATCCCGAAATTTTGATTGTTTTAAAGGGATTTCCCCCTTGCTTTAGTTGTTCCAAACTCCGGGCCTTTATCTTTAGGAATTAAGGAAGTAGGAGTTCTTTCCTTTTTTAATGAAATCGACAACTTTTCCCGTGGCAAAATTTTGTTTAAGAAAGTACCCACAAAAAGGGGAGCAAAGTTGAAAATGAAATCCAGAAAATAAATTTTTGGGCATTCACTTTCCCAAAAAAGGGAAGGGGCTATCACTCGTTATACAAAATTTAAAATTTTGTTTCTTTCCCCTTTTTAAACATTCAGAACTTAATTCCAAAAGAATTAAACCCAAAATTTTAGTACAGTCCAAACCCCCCCTACCCACCCTTTGGGGGTTTTTTAAAACCATTTTTTGACTTTTATTCTTCTGTTTGGAAAAAACTGGGAAAAGTTAACAATTTTACATTTGCCGGGTTTAAAAAAACAAAATTTTTTAAAAATACCCTTTCCCGGGTCATCTCAAAATCTTTTACTGATGGGGCCGGGTTTTAAAATTTAATGGGGGTGGTGGGGGCTTTTTAATTTTTTTCCTAAATTTAAATTTGAAAGATTGTAAAATGGGAAAAAAAAAAAAATGTATATTTACAGCTGGGCTAATGCAATAGTGTTGGCACTTTTTTATGTATTTACTTGGGCCTTTAAAACATATTTTAACATACTTATTGTGTTGATTCTAAATTGGGTTTTTTCATTTCTTTTTAAAAAATTTTACTTTTTTAAAAAAAAAAAAAAGTCTAATCATTGAAATAGGCATCGGTTAACCCCTTTTTGATTTTTTAAAAAGGGGAAATACTGTTTTCTTTTTTGGGTTGGGTTTCCCCCACACCCCTGGTAAACTTTTTAATGGGGAAAAAATTTACAGTCTTGCAAAAAAATTTTGGGGCGAGAAATAAAAATAGTTTTGTGAAAAAAAAGTTGCCTTATTCTGCTTTAGGGATTCAGCTTTTTGGGTACAAAAAGCTTGCTGGAAGGCCACTTCTATCTAATTTTATTGTCCCCTTTGTATGCGGCCCCCCGTGGGGGCACCCTCAAAGGAAAATCCAAAACCAGTTCCCCCCATTCCTTCTTTGTTCTGCCTTTCTCGGGTTTTGTTGGTTCTTGGCCCCGGGCCTTTTGCTGGTTATCTCCCGCTTTCCTTGGTCTGGCCCCCTTCTTCTTCCTCCTTGGAAAGTGCCCTTTTAAAACTGTTTTTTTCAAGTCCTTTGGATCTTTTGGGCTTTCCCATACCATTTAAGGGTTTCGCTTTTTCAGGAAAAGTTAGAAGGTTTCATAGGGGCCAAAGGTTTTGGGTTTGGGTTCTGTTTTTGCACGCTTTCGTTGGGTTTTTGTGGGTTTTTTAGGGGGATGCCAAAGGGGTCTCCCAAAGCATTTCATTCCACCCCCCTTTTACCCCTTCTTCCCAGATCTGCATCAGGGGGCCCCCTGTTTAAGGGATTTCAGAAATTTGGAAAATGAAAAGGGGGGGGCAAAATTTGTTTGATCTTTGGGGTTAAATGAAAATAAAATTTTATCTTCCCAAAGGTTTTTTAGTTTTTTTCTGGTGTTTTTGTTGGGGCAGTCTGCATTCTACTTTGGTTGGTTCCCCGGTTTTGAATCAATGGCTCCCAGGTTCTTGAAGGGTTTTAACTGTTTCCAGCCCTTTGGTTCCCGGGAAACCCCGGTATCCCGTTTCTAAAGCCGGGTTTGGGGTTATTTAGTCATCAGTTTGGGCTTTTCTGCATGATTTCCCAAAAGCGTATGTTTTGGAGGCCTTATTCAGGTGTTCTGTTAGGTTGGGAAAACTCTTTTTTCTGTTTCCCGCTATTTTCCCTCAATGTTTATTGCGAAGCGGAGGTTGGTGGTTTGTTTTTGCCACCAATGCTGACTGATCCCTTTCCCTGGGTGTTCCAGTGCAAACAGCCATGTTTTTCTCAAGGAAAAATGTTTTAAAGAGTGGGGTTTAGAGTAGCGCCCCGCCTTAACCAATTTTTTGTTTCCGAAACCCTTTACCAAAAGTTGTTGTTTGTAGTACAAATTCAATGGTAGGGCCCCGCTGTACAGCTGTTTGATGACTTGTTTAGGTTTGCATTGATGGTTTCCAAAATTTTTTTGGTTTTTCCCACAAAAACTGCCCTGCCACTTTCCCGTCAAAAGCCCTTTTTTAAAACGTTAAAAAAATTGGGGAAAGGGCTTTATTATGGGAAGGTACCCCCTACATAGTATTTGAGGTTTTTATATCGTTCTGGGGTGTGCGCCCTGCTCTGAAAAACCCGCTTTTCCTCAGGGAATTTAATTGGGGGTTTTGTTTTTTTGGCTTTTAGTCTATTCAATATTTTCTGCCCCGCATGACCTTGTTGGGTTTGGGATTGGGCCTTTATTTGTGCCGGGGGAATTATTTGGGATTGTTGTTGATTTTCCCTTTTTTGGGGAGGGTGATGATGAGTGGGTGGTCCATGGTGTTGGCCTTTTTTCCTTTTTGCCAGATCTTTTTGAGATTTTAGTAGGGCGCTTTATAAAGGCTTCCCCTCCAGCTTGAACCAACTCAGTGGAATGTTTTTCGCCCCCGTGAAATTCCCTTTTTCGCGATCTGAGCTGTTTCCACTTCTTTCGGGGATAGGGTGACTGGGCTTTTTGGTTTTTTTTGGGGGGGGTACTTTTTAAAGGGGCTTCTGGATTTTCCCTGCGGGTTTAAAATTTGTTTTAAAGGTTTGGAGGGAGTATTTGGGCCATTGTTTGAAAATTTTGGTTTGTCAGTTTAGGGAAAACCCCCTTCCCATTTTTGTTTGGATTGTTAAAACCCTTTTCCCCCGTTTTTTTGTAGTCAGGTTTTCACCCGCTGGTTTTGTTTTTTTGCTATTGGGTTTTTTTTGATGTTTTCTTCAATGTCCTTTTGGGATGTTCCCCCGAAACCATTTTTTCCTTTTTTCCCCCGTCATGGACTTTGATTCTTTTTTTGGGGCTGCCTTATATTGTTCTGCTCTTTTTTTGTTTAAATTTTTTTTTTTTTTTCAACTCTCTACGCTTGTCGCAAAGTTGTAGGGTTTTTAAAGGGGGGACCCCTGGTTTTTTGAATGGTCCCGGGGGTTTGCCAAGAAGCTCGGCTTTTCTGTTTCAGTCCCTTTCTGTATTGAAAAATTTTCGTCAGTGTATTATTTTTGAGTCTTCACGTGGTTTTTGCAAAACTTTCCCCCCTATCCTTGCTTGAAAAAAAATTTTATACATCTTGGTCCCTTTAGTTCTTTGAGGGGGGAAAAATTTTATCCTGATGTTTTTTCCGCTTTTTGGGGTTTTCTTTAAGGGCGTTTGTCGGGAAAAATCTTTATCACAAGTCATGATCAATCCCTATTTTCTTTCTCATGGTTTTAAAATTCGGTCTGTGGGGATGTTTTTAAAGCTTTGACTGAAAAACCCTCTTTTTACCATGATATAGTCTATTTTTGGGTTTTGGTGTTCTCCCTTTTGGGTTTGCCAGTCCATTTTCTGGATTTTTGTGTGGGCCAAGTGTATTCACTAGCTGGAGGTTTGGGTTGGGTTTCTGGAAAAAAAACCCGGAGTCTCAAGCCTTTCATTTTTATTGGTTTATTGCCAAAGTGGGCCCCCAAAAGACCCCCCCAAATTTTTCCCTGCATCTTCTCTACCCTTTGGGTCCCGTCACTTGCACAACAAGGATGTCCTTTTTTGGAGTTTGATTCGAACCTCTTGTTGCTGGTCATAAAATTTTTTTATTTGGGTTTTATTTTGTTTTCTATTGAAAGTAGGAGCCTATGCCCGTACTACGTTTTTGTTAAAGGGGGGGTGCTCTCAGGGGTGGGGGTGGTTTAAAAAGTTTGTGGACACCGTCCTGAGCTGGGCGGCCCCGTGTCCAGAAGGCCCCCTTAGAAAAAAAAAAAAAAGGGTTTTGGCTTTGTTTTTATAATTTGGCCCTTTCAAGCAATGTGATTATATTTTCGAAAAAGCTTTCATTTCTAACAAAGTTCTGTGGTTTGGGATAATCCGGGAGAAATATGTTATCCCCTTTTTTAAAGATTTTTTAAATAAATGTTTTTGGACAAAAAAATGTGAAAAATTTTTAAACTGTATTTTTTTGGGGAAAATTACCAATTTGTAAAGTTATTTTTTTTTTGTGGACATTTTTAAAGCTTTTTTACCGCTGACAAGTTTGGCCCCCTGGGCCCGATTTTTTTTGAACCCTTTTGGGTTCTGTTGGGGCGTTGGGGGTTAGGATTGATAAGAAATCCCCATAATTTAGTTTTTTGTGGGTTGGGGTTTGGGGGTTGGGGGGGTTTTTTAGGGGTTTTGGGAAATTTTTTTTTTTTTGGGGTTTTTTTCCCCTTGGGGGTTTGGGTTTACTTGTTTTCCCCCTTTTATAAAAGTTTTAATGCGTTAAAACTGAAAAAATAACAAAACCGCCCCCTACACACACCTACCCGAAACTCGATGGTGATGGTTTTTGGCAGTGTTTTTTGAAGCAAGGGGAAATTAAACGAAAGCAGTGGAAAACAGGGGGCCTGGGGCCGGGGACCTCAGGTTGGTTGGGGAGGGGGTTTCCGGGGCCCCCCCTGTCACCCAAAAACCAATATTTAAAAATAAACCCCAAAAATTTTTAAAAATAAATTATTAAATATTTTTTCAACCAAAATTAAAAAAAAAAAAAAAAATTTAACCAATACAACCCCAAAAAAAAAAATTTAAACATCACACCCAACAAAACACCTTTCCACCCCCAAAACACACAAATTTTAAATATTAACCCAACAACCCCCACAAAACCATTATTACCCACCCTTTACACCCCACCTCAAACCATTTCATTACACCCCACCAAACCAATTAAACCAACAAACCAAAATTTTCCCCCCAACCACCCAATTTCCCAAATTAAACCACCAACCAATTTTTTTCCCCATAACCCCCCAATTACCCCCACAAACCCCATTCTCACCACCAAAAAACACCCATTTTTAACCCCACTTTTTTAAACACACCTTCACAACACCAAATAAACCACACCAAAATCCAAAAAACCCCCAAACCCCATGACATCAAAAACCACATCACCCCCCCATCACCCCACAGCATCAATTACACCACACACATCACATCACCCCAATACCACATAATTTTACACCACATCACATCACACCCACACCACATCACTTCACCCACTCATAAGTCCCACCACATCACCCCACCCCACATCACGCCACATCATATTACACCACACCACACCACATCATACCACACCACATCACGCCACACCACATCACACCAAACCACATCATATTACACCACACAAAATCACACCACACCACACCATATTACCCACACCACACACACCCCACCGGGCATCCACCCACACATCACATCCCCAACAACACCACACCACATCAAAACCCCAATCACACACACCACATCACATCACATCGCATCACACCATCACACCACATAAACCCCAAATTTTACACCACACCACCCCTATACACCACACCATATTACACCACACCACCCATATTACCCAACCACACCATATTACACCACACATCACATCAACACCACACATCACACCACACCATATTCACCACACATCTCATCACACACCACACATCACCCCAAATAACACACCACATTACACCACACAACACACAACACCACACATTACACCACACCACACCACATCACACCACATCACACCACACTACTTTCAAAACCACACCACATCACACCACAACCACATAACACCCCATATTACACCACACATCACATCACACACCACAAAAACACCACACACATAACACACCACACCACACCACATAACACACCACACACCCCCCAAACACATTACAATAAAACACACCACATCACACACCACACCACATTTACATAACACCATTATACACCACACATTACATCACACCCCCCACCACAACCCCCAATCACACCACAACCCCCATCACACCCCACACCACAGCACATCCATCCATAAACACACCATATTAAGGGGCGACGCGTTCTCCCGCCCCTCCCCGCGGAGAGCAGCCCGAATTTCAGAGAGAAATCTGCCGTGCCTTAAAGTGGTATGAATAAAATTGAGCGCTTTGATTTGTTGCTTTACAAGATTCAGCGCTATATAAATTCCATACATTATTATTATTATTATTATTATTATATTTTTTATTATTTTATTATTATTTTATTATTAACACACCATATTGCACCACACACCACATCACACACCACACATCACACCACACCACAAAACACACAACATTACCCCAAAAAACACACCATACACCGCACATTACACCAAAACATAAACACCACACACCAAACATACATAAACACACCACATCCACACACACTACACCCCGTCACCACCACCACACACACACGACCCATAACACCACACCTCACCACACCATACCACATCACACCACGCCACATATCACACTACATCACACCACACACCACATCACAACACACATCACATCACAACCACACATTACACACCACCACACACTGTCAACGATTGGATTGGGCTGTGTGGTGTGAGTGTATGTGGGTGTGTTGGGGTGTGTGATGTGGTTTTTGGGGGTGTGTGATGTAGTGTGAGGGTTGTAGTGGGCTGTGGTGTGATGTGCTATGTGGTGTGTGGTTGTGTGTGATGTGGTGTGTGGGGTGTGTTGGGGTGTTGTGTGATGTGGTGTTTTTGGGGGTGGTTGATTTTGGTGTGTTGGGGGTGTGTGATTGTTGTGTGTGTGTGATGTGGTGTTTGGGGGTGTGTGATTGTGTGTGGTGTGGTGTGGTGTAATGTGGTGAGATGTGGTGTAATATTTTGCATGTCTTGTTTTATGTAATTGTATTTTCTGCGCATTTTTTTAATTGTGTTTAGTGTTTCGTTTTGGTTTTGTGTGTATGTGTTGGTTTGTGTAATGTGTTTTTTTGTTTGCAGTGGTTTTTTGTGTCGTGTGTGTTTTGTTGTGTTTAATGGTTTTTTTTGTTTCGAAATGTGTTTTGCTGGTTGTAATGTTTTTTTGTTGTTTCGTAATTGTTTTTTTGTTTTGAAAATTGTTTGTTTTTTGGGGGAGTGTGTTTCGGGGGACGTGATGCTCATTGTCGGGATCGTTTTCCCCCCCACTAAGGTTAAGAAATGCGAGGTGGATCCACTTGGGATGGGTACTTTTGCGCCTTGGCTTGTACATTCCCAGTTCCCCCACTGTAAAGGGGTACTGCCCTCTTTGGGTCGGGGAAGGTAAAGCAGCGAGGGGGGAGATGGGCCCCCGCCCTCAATTGCTGGTCCCCGAGAAATGAGGTCTCGCGCCTCGCTCCCTAACCTTTAGGTTACGGGGCTCCTTCACCCCAACCGTTAGTGCTTTACTGTGTGGGCCCCATTACACGCCCCTCGCGCCGACCCTCCCCGTCACCTGTCTTGGGCGGGCACAAGCAGGCCCCCCACAGCGGGCAGAGACTGCTGCACTGCCAATTCACACCGAGCCGCACCCCTCTCCTCCTCCCCCTTTGGGGTGGGGTTTAGAGGCACTACACGCTGCTTCAACAACAACAACTACTGTATTATATAAAACCAGCCGCCATGGCGCAGTGGTTTAGCGCCTTGGGTTACGGACTGGAGGTCGCGGGTTCGATTCTCATAAGAGTCGTAGGGATTTTTCGGACCCCGGGCCGGCTCCTACCAGAGTGAGTGTGCTGTGGGCTCAGGGGGAAAGATGGGACCACACAGTCGAGTTTCATCCCCTTAACGGATGCGATTTGAGAGTGTTGCTCAATTACCGACCCAACACTGCAGGTATTGTATCTCTCAGGCCGGTTGACGCAGGGATATATTATGATAGTAAGCGTAGAGTACAACCCTTTGTCAAGTAGTCTCAAAGCATATGCACTTCCACAGCAGCATCATTACGTCATTCATTGTCATTGATCATCATGCAACAAAAAAAATTCCCTCTGATTCGGTAGTCCGGTTTCTCTGGTCTCATGGGGGACCCCCAGATTGGGTTTGCCATACACTTCTGTGCCTGTGGCGAGTTTGTGTCAAAGCCTTTGGGGTTGGAGGTTCGCGGGAGCGGTCGTTAGAGGGGACGTTGTGATGATTGCCACGTTGGGTGGGCAACTCACTCAGTCTGGCTCCGCGATGAGCTAATACTGTTGTTAGTAGGGGTTGTGGGTTGGTGCCCTGCGTATGTTAGCTCAGACCCAGGCCCCATGAACACCACCAAAGTGACCAGCAGCAGTGCAGGGCCCCTTCTGGTGGGGGCCCCAACAGCGGCCTGATAATGATGGGCTCCCTGTAGATTTCCCGACCCTGAGGATGAGAATAAAAAATCTGGGTGTGACTGTGGCGGGGAGATTGGAATGAGGGGGGTTGGGAACAGCAGGAGGGGGGCCCGCAGGGAAGATGAAGCGCAAAAAAGTATATATGTAATCAGAGGCCACACTCAAATCATGTCGTCAATGGTTTAAAGGAACCACCTAATAATAATAATTATTTCCACATGTCACCAAGTCACATACCTCCCCTACTTTCATCATGAAGAAGGTCCACCGCCTTCCACGTTCCCTGTAGCTTCTAACCATCCTCTGAACAGGGAATGATCTCTGTCACTTCTCTGTCTGTCTGTCTGGCTGGCTGTCTCCACCCCCCCCCCCCCTACACACACTCACTTCCACCCAGGTAATGTGTGTCTGTCTCTTTGTCCTTGTCTTGGGCCCCGCATCTTTGTCCCTCTGTCTCTGTCTGTCTGTTGTATCTCTCCCCCCCCCCCCCCGGCTCTCTCAAACCCCCTCTCTCTCATTCTCTCTCTCTCTCTCCCTCTCTCACTTCTCCCTCCCTCTCTCTGCCTCTTTCTCTCTCTCTCTTTCTTAGAAGAACATAAATATTATGAGGAATCAACAAACAAAAAAAAAGAAATGCCATAAACTCACAAAAACGGCGAGAGAAAAGGAAATATTTCCAAGATCTACTATCATCCAAACAAAATTCAAAGACTGTACGGAAGGCAATCAATCAAATAACAAATAATCAATTGTCTTCCAAATCTAATGTAATTAAAGATATTTCTGCTGAAAAACTTAACAATCACTTCATTAATAGTTTTCTAAATAATTAACCATGATAACTCGAAGTCCATGATTCAATGAACTAAAACAATACTGCCCAAAAATAGGTATTCCATCAAACTCCACATACCATTCATATCTGTTTTTTGAGTCTATAATTATCTGATCACCTCAAACAAAACAAGTACGGTGGTCTTGATGGAATAGATAAAGAATACTGAAACTCTCAGCTCTAGTTATTACAGACACTCTGACACATATCTATAACCTTTGTCTTCATAAGAGCTATTTCCCCAACGCCTTCAAAATTGCTAAGGTGATTCCGATCCACAAGTCTGGAGACACTTCCGATCCCTCAATCTATAGGCCAATCTCTATTATATCTTACCTTTCAAAACCCTTGAAAAAACATATGAATAAACACCTAGTCCATCATATAGATTTTAACAATTTACTTCACCCAAATCAGTCTGGATTTAGAAAAAAATCACTCGTGCCATACGGCATTGACTAGTCTTGTAGACAATTGGCTGTTAAACATTAATGACAATACATTTTGTGGAGTATTATTTGTAGATTTCAAAAAGCATTTGATACAATTGACCGCAGACTTCTCATTAAAAGCTAGACCTATATAATCTCTCTACAAATACTTTAGAACTTCTTGCTTCTTATCTTAAAACAGGCAACAATGTGTTTCAATAGATACGTCCACATCCACACTAAAACCCATTCATTATGGAGTACCACAGGGATCCATCTTAGGACCAATTCACTTTTCATTATACATATATGACCTTCCTCTCCATATCAAATCCAAATGCGAGCTTTTTGCTGATGACACAACCATACATACAAACCATACCGACATTAACTCTCTTGCAAAGACATTGCAAAATAGCACTGATGATCTTGTCAAATGGACTGAACTAAACCACATGTCTATACACCCCCCAAAAACAAAATGCATGCTTATCACTACCAGACAAAAGCGACAAAATCTATCTCATAAACTTTCTCCAGTCCATATTGAAAAGGAAACAATCGAACAAACCTCTCACCACAAAGTTCTAGGGGTAACAATTGATGAAAATCTCAGCTGGTACCATCACATATCCCATCTGTGCAAATACGTGTCTCAAAGAGTATACCAATTGACTAAAATCAAACATTTTCTTGACTTTCATTCAAAAAACCTATTCTTTCAAGCATATACACAATCTTCAATAGATTATGCTTCAACCCTGTAGGATTCTGCTAGTGCAAACACTATGAAATCATTATCAAGTCTGTATAAACGTGCTCTTAAACTGGTTCTTCTGAAGAAGACTACCTTACTAGAAGTGGATTATACTCAGTTAAATATTCTTCCCCTACACCAAAGACTAAGATTTAACAAAGGCCTCATGATGTTTAAGATACTAACAGGAACTGTTCCCTCATCCTTTAAAGACAAGTTCCCAATGAATCATTCCAGAAATACTGAAAAGTCGAGTGTCCCAATCCCAAGAATAGATTTTTGTTCAAATCTAGCTTACTTTACTCAGGCCCTGTGCTGTGGAACTCCCTTCCTGATTCATTTAGACATCACCAATCATTAACTATCTTCACAAATCATTTTTTTTCATCCACTTGATGCATCAAAAATAAAAATCCACACTTGATCTGTTGGAAACAAAGTAAATATATCCTCCCTTACATTATACCAAATTATTTCCCCTCTCTTACCCCCCCTCTCTCTCTGTCTTTGTATAAGTGTGAATGTTTTACTTGTATATGGCTATTGTGTTATTGCAAACTGACTTCTTGAAATGATTTTTTCCACTATCCTACTTCTTTATCATGACTCTAGGACGATCTTAACATGTACAATATTAAATCACAGTGAGTGCTAATGGTGATAGTGTTGATGAATTGAAAACTGTATGCAATATCATATGGATTCAAAATGTTCTGTGTGCTCTCTCTGTTTCTCTGTCTGTCTCTCTCTCTCTCTCTCTCT
>CM054148.1:249334-254334 GCA_028751875.1 Rapana venosa
ACTGTTTAGCTCACACCTTACAGACCGATTCCAAACAGTAAACAAGATTCAGTCAGTACCTGCCAGATTGGAATGTGGAGTTCCACAGGGATCTGTTCTGGGCCCTGTTCTTTTCACCCTCTACACTGCTCCACTGTCACATATAATTAACCGCCATCAGATCAACCATCATTTTTATGCAGATGACTCTCAGATTCTAAGCAGCGACACTCCTGAAAATCTGCCTTCTCTCTTGACAAATATGGCCCACTGCTTTCAAGATATCCAAAATTGGATGCTACAGAACAAATTACAGCTAAATGCAGATAAAACGGAAACCATGCTTGTAGGGACCAAACACAAACTCTCTTCCATCACAACAGCTTCAATACAACTTGGCAATGCATCAGTCCCTTTATCCACTGCTGTGAAGTATCTAGGGGTCATTATTGACAACACACTCTCTATGCAAAAGTTCATCACCCAGACCTGTAAGTCCTGCTACTATTAATTACGGCGTATTAGTGCAATTCGAAAGTACCTGTCCACCGATGCAACATCCGAACTTGTTGCGTCTCTCATTCTTTCACGTCTGAACTATTGCAATTCTCTGTTGGGTGGTCTGCCAGCATCATCAATCCATCCTTCAACGTATACAAAACTTGCAGCTCGACTAATCCTCAAAGAAAAAATCTGTAGCATATTCCTCTCTCTTGCAATCTCTCACTGGCTCCCTGTGCCACAGAGAGTAAACTATAAGATCAGTACCCTCTGTTACAAATGTCTCCACAAAACAGCACCCGCCTACCTGTGAATTCTTCACTTGTACACTCCTTCTCGTTCTCCTCCGCTCTGCTGCAGATACCTTGTCCTTACGAATACCTAGATTCAACCAATCCACCATCGGCCGTCGGTCTTCTCAATTTCTGGTCAATGATATGAATGATCCCCCCTCTCTCTCCGCCAAAAGCCTTCTTATGACACTTTAAAATCATTCTCAAGACATAGTTATTCAACCTAAGATTTTCCTCTCCTGCTTATCTCTAGTTATTTTCCTGCCTTCAACAGCCAAGATTCTATTGCCCTGCCAGGTGTGGTACCTGTGTGTGTGTGTGTGTGTGTTGTGTGTGTGTGTGTGTTGTGTGTGTGTGTGGTGTGTTGTGTGTGTGTGTGTGTGTGCGTGCGTGCGCGCACATTTGGACTTGATGGAACTATTAATTGTTACTGGTTGTATGACTGTGGAGGATTGAGTTGAGTGCAAGCGCTTTGATTTGTCTGTGCAAGATATAGCGCTATATAAATTCCATTTATTATTATTATTATTATTATTATTATTATTATTATTATTATTATTATTATTATTAAAGCATTGCATTGTATTGTATAGGATTGCATTGTGTTGTATAGCATTGCATTGTGTTGTATAACATTGCATTGTATCGCATTACATTGCACTGAATAGCATAGTATTGAATAGTATAGCATAGCATTGCATTGCATTGTATAGCTTTGTTTTGTATTGTATAGTATAGCATTGTAATCTATAGCCTTGCATTGTATAGCATTGCCTAGCATGCATTGTATTGTATTGTATAGCATATCATAGCATAGTATAGCATTGTATTGTATAGCATAGCATTGTATAGCATTGCCTTGTATAGCATTGCATTAATAGCATTATAATCTATAGACTTGCATTGGATAGGATTGCATTGCATAGCATTGTATTGTATGGTATTGTAAAGCATAGCATTGCATTGTATTGTATTGTATAGCATAGCGTTGTATAGCATTGTATTGCATTGCATAGCAAAGCATCGTATTGAACAGCTTTGTACTGTATTGTATAGCATTACATTGCATTGAATTGTATAGCCTTGCATTGTATAGCATTGTAATGTATTGTAGAGCATTGCATTGTATTGTATAGCATTGCATTGTGTTGTATAGTATTGCATTGTATTGTATAGGATTGCATTGTGTTGTATAGCATTGCATTGTGTTGTATAAAATTGCATTGTATCACATTACATTGCACTGAATAGCATTGCATTGAATAGTATAGCATACCATTGCAATGTATAGCTTTGTATTGTATTGTATATAATAGCATTGTAATCTATAGCCTTGCATTGTATAGCATTGCACAACATGCATTGTAATGTATTGTATTGTATTGTATTGCATAGCATAGCATTGTATTGTATAGCATAGCATTGTAAAGCAATGCATTGTGTAGTATAGCATAGCATTGCATTGAACAGGAGTACCGTATTGTATAACATTGCATTCTATTGTATAGCATTTTATTGTATCGCATTGTCTTGTATAGCATTTGTTTGCATTGTATAGTATTGCATTGTATTGTATAGCATCGCATTGTACAGCATTGCATTGCATTGTATTGTATAGCATAGCATTGTATTGTATAGGATTGCATTGTGTTGTATAGCATTGCATTATACTCTATAACATTGCATTGTGTCTCATTACATTGCATTGTGTCTCATTACATTTTATTGTATAGCATTGCATTGTATTTTATAGCAGTGTATTGCATAGTATTGTATAGCACTGTATTGTATTGTATAGCATTACATTGCATTGCATTGTATTGTAGAGCATTGTATTGTATTGTATAGCGCTGAATTGTATAGCCTAGCACTGTCTTGTATTTTATAGCATTGCATTATATTGTAGAGCATTGTATTACATTGAATTGTATAACATTGTATTGTATGGTATAGCATTGCATAGCATTGGATTGTATTGCATAGCATTGTATTATATAACATTGAATTGTATTGTTCTGTAATGCATTGTTTTGTATAGCATTGCATTGGTTTTTCATAGCATTGGATAGCATTGCGCTGTATTGTATAGCATTGTATTGCATAGCAATGTATTATATAACATTGCATTGTATTGTATTGTATAGCTTTTTAAGGTATTGCATAGCACTTCATTGTATTGTATAGTATTGCATAGCATTGCATTGTGGTGTATTGTATATCATTGCATGGTATTGTAAGGCATTGCATTGCATTGCATTGTATAGCATGATATTTTGGTTAGCATTGCATTGTATTGTATTGCAAAGTGTTGCATTGCATTGTATTGTATAGCATAGCATTACATTGTATTGTATAGCTTTGAATTGTATTGTATAGCATTGCATTGTATTGTATAGCATTGTATTGTATTGTATAGCATTGCATTGTATTGTATAGCATTGTATTGTATTTCGTTGTGTAGCATAGCATTAGATTGTATCAAATTGTATCGAATTGCATTGTATTGTATAGTATAGCATTATATAGCATTGCTTTGTATTATCTTGTAGTGTATAGCATTGCATTGTATTACATTGCATTGTATAGTATAGCATAGCATAGCATTGTATCGTATAGCATAGAACAGCATTGTATTGTATAGCAATGCATTGTATTGTATAGCATTGCGTTGTATTCTATAGCATTGTATTGTATAGCATTGCATAATATTGTATAGCTTGGCATTGCATTGTATTGTATAGCATGACATTGTATTGTATTTATAGCATAGCATTGCATTGTATTGTATTGTATTGTATATAAGTGCATTGTATTGTATAGCATTGTGTTGTATATTATAACATTGCATTTTATTGTATTGTATAGGAGTGCATTGTATTGCATAGCATTGCATTGTATGTTGTGTAGTATTGCCTTGTATTGTATAGCATTCCATTGCATTGTATTGTATAGCATTGCATTGTATTGTATAGCATTGCATTGCATTGTATTGTATAGCATTGCATTGTATTGTATAGCATTGCATTGTATTGTATAGTATTGCTTTGTATTGTATAGCATTCCATTGCATTGTATTGTATAGCATTGCATTGTATTGTATAGCATTGCATTGCATTGTATTGTATAGCATTGCATTGTATTGTATAGCATTGCATTGTATTGTATAGTATTGCTTTGTATTGTATAGGATTGCATTGTGTTGTATAGCATTGCATTGTGTTGTATAACATTGTATTGCATCGCATTGCATTGTATTGTATAACATTGCATTGTATTGTACAGCATTGCATTGTATTGTATCGCATTGCAATGTATTGTATAACATTGCATTGTATTGTATTGTATAAAATTGCATTGTATCGCATTTCATTGTATAGCATAGCATTGTACTGCATTGTGGTGTATAGCATTGCATTGTATAACATTGCATTGTATAACATTGTATTGTATTGTATTGTATTGTATAGCATTGCATTGCACTGCATTGTATTGCATTGCATTGTATTGTATAGTATTGCACTGTGTAGCATTGCATTGTATAGCATTGCATTGTATATCATCGCATTGTATAACATTGTATTGCATTGCATTGTGCAGCATTGCATTGTATATCATTGCATTGTACAGCATTGTATTGTATTGTATAAATTGCATTGTATCGCATTGCACTGTATAGCATAGCATTGCATTGCATTGCATTGTACACAGCATTGCATTGCATTGCATTGTATAGCATTACATTGTATTGTATAGCATTACATTGTATTGCATTGCATTGTATATCATTGCATTGTATAGCATTGCATTGTATAACATTGTATGGCATTGAATTGTATTGCTTTGCATTGCATAGCATTGTATATCATTGCATTGTATAGCATTGTATAGCATTGCATTGTATATCATTGCATTGTATAGCATTGTATAGCATTGCATTGTATAGCATTGTACAGCATTGCATTGCATTGTAAGCATTCCCTTTGCCCACGTATTGCATTGCCTGTGGTGTGGTGAAAGGTGCTGAACCGTGATGGCGGTTGTTTGAACGGTTGAGGTCAAATGTCAGCTGGCGGCCAGCCTCTCACACGGCCTGTCCTGATCCCGGGACTGCCCAGATGCTCAGGGTCTGCATGAACTGCTCATGCGCACATGAACATATGCACTCACACACTTGTATGCATCCCAGCATGCTATTCCACAACACTTGACATTGCACACACACATTGC
>CM054148.1:259334-274334 GCA_028751875.1 Rapana venosa
CAATGAAAAAAAATCATCTCTTGTTGAAAAGAGCAAACTCTGCATGCAACAGTAGTATTAGCACAAGCTAAGCGCCAGTTTTGGAGTAGCTTCTGTACATAAAGACGTTTAACTATTAAGATTCTAAAAGGTGTGGAAAAAAAAAATCTCCATTGATATGGATAAATAGGTTTGTTTACCAGATTTGTTTCGATCAAAATAAAGGAAAAAAAGAAGTTCTATTCTTTCTATGATTCAGAAAATGCTGAAATTTTCGTTATATGTTTTATGATTCTATGGAGTACTCAGATCCTTTCAGGTGGTAAATCTTAAAAACGTTTTAGAGAAACTGATTACAGAAAGTAACGAATATTTAGATCCAGAATGCGACATTAATACAACTATGTGGAATGCCCCATTTGTTGCAGAAGTATGAGATGTAAATCTCTCCCTTCCCCACGAAAAAAACATCAGTGGGTAAAGATTCCATATCTAACGAATTCTAAGGCATCTCCCTAAAATAATTGGCTACTTCTTGTTGCTAGATCTTTTTCAAACGCTTGCTGGATTCATGGAGGTAATACCTCGTTGTGGAAACATTCTATTTTGATACCAGTATTTTAAAGCATGGGGAAATACCACGAGCGAGAAGAATAAAACTATTAGACCAAGTGTATTAAAACTTCACATGCAGGGAAGGTGGATGGAAAAACTAATATAAAACAGATGACATTTTTTTTGTGATATAAAATAAAATTTATATACCGAATAAATCAGGCAAGGTTTTCGTAAGGGGTATAGATCTACAGTTGATCATTAGTTTTAAAATCGAAACCTCACTCAAGTAATATCAGTTTGTTCGAGGAAGAATGTAATTGCCACATTTCTTGAGATACATAAGGATTAAGATCATGTTTGGCATGAGAGATTGCTTTATAAAACTGAAATAATTGGCCTTTCTGGCTAGTATTTACTTCTATTTTAAAGCTTTCTTTCAAAAAGAATCATTCAAACTAAAGTTCGAAAGTTGTTATTCTGATCAAGGTCACCAGACATGCAGGTACATGAGGTTATCCGCACGGTTCAGTAAAATCACCTTATCTATTTCACAATTTTACAATCATGGTATTCCTAGACTTTTTATCAGCAATGTTGTTACTGTACATTATGCTGACGATATATATGTATGTGGATGGATGTGATACGATTGAAATAAGAAAAAAAACACAAAAGGCATTAATTAAAGTTTTATCTATGGATATCAATAAGTAAATTGGCAACTTAGGGGTTTATCTTTTTGTAGAATGAGCTTTCACTTTATCATAGAAAATAAAACAACCTTGTCCTTTGTTTTACGGCGTTGACCTCACGAGTTCCTCCTAAATTTCGAAGGAATGGGTAGGAGAGTAGAGTAGCTCTAGAATAAGAGCTAAGCAGTGAAGTCTAGAAGTATACCTCACTTCTAAGTTAACGGGGAATGGAATCAAAAATTATAGATATTGTATGCAACAAAAGCTAAAAGAAGTTCTTATTAACTTCTTAAAGTTACAGTATAAAACAAGCAATGGGGGACAAATTGTTCTTTTGAACCTTGTGCGACTCATAGGATGTCTTATGGACATGAAGTATTTTTCAGTGCTCCAAATTATTTGCTTAATAAAATCCAGAGGTCTTGATTTGTTAATAAAGGCCATTTCGACTTGGCTTTAGATGTACCAGTTCACGCCTCAACCTTAGGCACATCATTATAAGGAAGTAGGAAGTTCTACCTTTGAATGAATATCGACAACTTGTGTGGCAAAATATGTTTCATAAATTAGAGTACTACAAAATGACAGCAATGTTGAAAATGAAAGTCCAGATAAAGTCTGAACATTCACTTTCCGAAAAAGAGCAAGAAACTCTACAGCTCGGCGTTCTACAATTTTAATACTTTCGTTTCTCCCCTTTTGAAACATTCAGAACTTAATCCAAATGATATTAAGCAAAATCAGTTACAGTCCAGCTCCCTACCCAATTGGGAACTTTTTAATTTTTAAAGCTCATTTTGACAATCATTCTTCATCTTCTGTAAGAAAAGCTGAAAAATGGTTAACACTATTTACATCGCCAGTAAAAGAACATATTCAAAAACTACTTAATCTGGTTCATCTCAAAAATTTAATGATGGAGTCCGTTTTTCAAATACTAATGAGGCTGGTGCGGGCTTTCTCATTATTATTCCATCATTAAAAGATAGAAACGATCTGTCACCCTGCGGAATAAATATGTATATTTACTGCTGAGCTAACTGCATAGTGTTGGCACGTAAATATGTACTAGGAATGCCTAAACACATATTCAACTTACGTATGTGTGTTGATTCTAAATTGGTTCTTTTTACATGCTATTTTTTAAAAAATTCTACTTTTAATATTATAGTAAGAAAAGACCTAATAATCTCGAAATTGAAACTCAGGACATCTGCGATATGGTACTCTTTTGATTTCTTAAAGAGGTAGTACTGATTATTAGGTGGGTTCCCCTCACACACTGGTATCCTTTTTAATGGAAAAGGTTTTCAGTCTTGCAAAAATTTGGAGAGCGAGAATATTATATAAAAATAGTTTCTAGTGAAAATAAAACGTTTTGCCTTATCTCTGCATGAGGAGATACAGCTGCTAACAAAAACGCTTGCTGGAAGCACTTCTATATCATCTATTCTTGTCCCGTAGTATGGCGGACCGTGGGGGCTCCCTCAAAGAACTCCAACAACCACAGTTCCCTCCATTCACTCTCTTGTTTCTGCCTGTTTCTCAGGGTTTTTTTTGGTGGAGTTCTAGACCTGTCAATTCGCTGGATGTTATCCTCCCAGGCTCTTCCTTGGTCTGCCTCTTTTCTTCCCTCTTGGACCAGTTGCATGTAATAAACTGTCTTTGGCAAGTCTTTGGTCTTTGTGATATGCCCATACCATTTTAAGTTTCATACATTAAGCTTTACGCTTTTTCACGGACCGTTTGAGGTTCTACATAGGGTTCCAATGGTTTGCTGGATTTGTTATGCACGCGCTTCGTTGCTATATGTGGGTCTTTGTAGGTAGGAGATGCAGGGTCTCCGAAAGCATCTCCATCTCACCGACTGTACTCTTCCTCTCCAGATCTGGCAGTCAGGGTCCATGATTTCACAGGGCATACCGAAATTATGGATATGACAAGGAGCGTTTTAGTCTGATCTTGGAGATGATATGTGAGATATTCTTATTTCAGATGTGTTTAGTTTTGGGACAGTGCTGCTGTTATTGTCTGTGCAATAAACAAAAAGTCTGCATACTACGTCTGGCTTGGATCACTGGTCTGATAAACTGGCTCCAGGTACTTTGAACGCTATTGTTTGAACTGTTTCCAGCTTCTGGTCATTAACCCTGATCCCTGTTATCAGTGCTAATGCCGTTGGTGTTATTAGTCATCAGTTGGTCTTCTCTGCTCTGATTTCCATGCGTAATGTTTTGGTAGGCCTTATCAGGTGTGTCTGTAGGCTCGCAAGATCTTTTTTATGATCCTGCTAATTCCATCCAATGTCTTTCTGCGAAGCGAGGTTTGTGATCGTTCTTACCACAATGCTGATGTTCCTTCATGATGTTACAGTGCCATCTGCCATGATTCTCTCATAGGAAGTTGGTGAAAAAGAGTGGGTGAGAGTAGACAGCCCCCTGCCTTAATCCAACTGTTTTTCGAACAACATTCTCCAATGTTGGTTTGTTGTACACTGCATGGTAGCTCCGCTTGTTGTACAGCGGTTTGATGACTCTGATCAGGTTTGCATTGTTGCTGTACAAATTCATGGTTGCCAAAAGATGCAGGCACATCCTGTCAAATGCCTTCTTTTAATCGATAAATGTTGCTGTTGAGGTACCGCTCACATAGTATATTCTGAGGTGGAATATCTGTTCTTGTTGGCTGCGCCCTGCTCTGGTAAATGCTTGTTCCTCAGCAAGGATGGTCCTCTGCTTGTGCTTCAGTCTATTCATATTATATGCAGCATGACCTTGCTTGGGTGGCATATGAGGCTTGATTGTGCGGTGGTTTAATTATGGCATTGTTGTTAGATTTCCTTTCTTGGGGAGGGTGATGATGAGTGATGTGTCCATGGTGTTGGCCATTTTTCCTTTGTTATGCCAGGATATATGTTGAAGAATTTTTGTAGGGCGTGATCATGGGCTTTCCTCCAGCTTGGAACACCAACTCAGCTGGGAAATGTTGTCAGCCCTCGCTGACTTCCTTTTTCCAGCGATCTGATGCTGTTTCCACTTTCTTCACGGAGGATAGGGTGATGTCTGGGTATTTGCTTGAGGCGGTACATTAAGGGACTTATGGATTCATTCGCGGTTCTATATAGTTATACAGGGTCGGAAGCAACTATTCGACCCCTCCATCTGTTACAGAATATCCTTGGGTCGTCAGTGAGGGAGACACTCCATTTTTGTACTTGGATTGTTAAACCTTTTACCTGTTTATGTTGCTAGTCAGGTCTTTCACCAGCTGATATGCTTTCTTTGCTATTGTTTTTCTTTTGATTTCTCTTTCAATGTCTTGGCACTGTTCCCGATCCATTTTTCTCTTTTGCCTCCGTTCTTGGACTTCCTGATTCTTTTGTGACTGCCCTATATGTTATGCTCTTTCTTTTGTCTTTCATTGTTTTCTTTTTCTTCAATCTTCTAAGCTTGATCGCATAGTTGTAGGATGATTAGGTGTGACCATGGTTGTTTTTTTGAATGGTCGGTGTGTTTTTGCAAGGAAGCTCGCTTGCTGTTTCAGTCAATGTGTATGAAACTATTGTCGTGTATCCTATGTCTGATAGTCTATCACAGTGAGTGCTGCCAAACTTCCACCTATCCTTGCTTGAAAATTTCTATACATCTAGGTCTTCAGCTTCTCGAGGTTCAAAATTTTTGATCCTGATGTTGTTCTGAGTGTGGATTTTCTTTAGACGTTAGTTGGAAAAGTCTATCATTCACAAGATCATGATCACTCCTATGTTGCTCATGGGGAAAATTCGTGTCTGTGCGATGTTAATTAACGCTAGACTGAAAAAACCGTTCTTTTCAACATGATATAGTCTTATTTGGTTGTGGGTGTTCTCCATCATTTGGGCTATTGCCATGTCCATTTTCTGGGATTTCTTGTGTGGGACAAGTGTATTCACTAGCATGGAGGTGGTTTGTTACTGGCAAACTCCAGGAGTCTCAAGCTCTTTCATTTGCGATTGGTTAATTTGCAATTGTGGCCCACAAACGACCTCACCAATCTTTCCTTGCATCTTCTCTACCTTGGCGTCCAGTCACCTTGCACAACAAGGATGTCTTTCTTGGAGTTTGATTTCAGAACCTTCTTGTAGCTGTGGTATAAAATTTTTTTTTTTTTCTATTGGCTTCTTCTGTGATATTGATGTAGGAGCATATGCCTGTACTATAGTTATGTTAAAGGGGGTTGCTCTCAGGCGGATGGTAATAAGTCTGCTGGACACAAAGACACCGTGAACACCGTCATGAGCTGTCGGCCTGTGTCCAGAAGCACTTCAGAAAAAAAAAGGTTCTGGCTATTGTCTTATAATGGCCGTACAAGCAATGTGATATATTTTCGAAATGCTTTCATTTCTAACAAAGTCTGTGGTTGGCATAATCGTAGAAATATGTTATCCCCTATGTACAGATTTAAATAATGTTTTTTTTGTTGGACCAAAAATGTGAAAGATGTAAAACTTGTATTACTTTTTGGGATGATTGCCATCATCATCATCTGACCGTGACCTTGGCGGGTCGTGGGGGAGACATTGGTGAAAGACGATGCCGTGGTAGCCTCCTCCATCCATCCTCGGTCCTTCGGCTCTGCGCAGTAGTGCCGAGTCATTCATCCTGGTCAATTCTCTGTTGATTGTCCTTCCATGACTTGTTCTGTCTTCCCCTCCTTCTGCCACCTTCGTCGAGTGTTCTGCAGTACTGTTTTTGGCAGACCAGACGTGTATGTGTTTTTTGTGGCGGGTGACGTGGCCGAACACCCATGTCAGCTTTTTTCTTCTGACGATGTGTGAGAGAGAAAGGGGTGCACTGTGTACCTTGACTGCTGTGTTATTTGCTCTTGACATAATTCATTGGTCTTTCTTTCTCCAAGATCATGCCCAGTCTAGTTTTCTATGGCATTTTGTTGGAATAGGATTGGTTCGCTTTGCTGTTTCAGCAGTCAATGTCCAGGTTTCACTTCCGTACAGCAGGATTGACTGAATTAGGGCTGTGTAGTAGAGCTTAGTTTGATTGGGAAACTGATCCTCTTTACTTTTCCATAATGGTGGTGGAGTGAGTTTTGTCATGGAAGAGGTTGCCATGGCCTATTCTGACTTTGATTTCTGTGTCGATCGCCCCGTCCTTTGTAATTGTGTGTGTAGCGCCGAGGTATTGTTTAAAAAGCATTCTACCTCCTCCAGGTGTTGGACGTTCATGTAAATTTTAGCGGTGGCGTTGGCATGTCGTGCTGTTCACAAGTACTTTACTTTTACCCGAGCGAGCTACTCCATCCCATTGCTCCAGCTCTGTTCTCAAGTCCGCGGTCGTAAGATCATGCAGGCTCTGTGTGTTAATTCCGCCCATGGAGGTCTATGTCATCGGCAAACGTAAGTTGTTGAGGGGTACTGCCGGCCAATGGAGATTGTAGAGTGGAAGTCAATGGTGGGTCTCTTATGATGTTTTCAAGAACAGGATTGAAAGGACTGGAGTATTAACAGGTGCTTCCTTGTCGGACCCCAACTGTGGTTTTGCAGTAGTCCTCCGGACCTGATGTTCTGATGGGGACAGCATTGCTTTGCAGTGTTGTACTAGTGATTGGATGGATTGCATAGTCCTTTCGTCAATGGTCCCCCAACATTCTGAGGACCTGCCAAGGCCTTCGTGTTCACTTCGTGTGGGCCATACTCTTCAAAAGCCTTCTTGAAGTTCGATGAAGTTGTTGGAAACAGGTCTCTCTGATGGTGGAGAAGTTTTTTTTTTCCATCATGATGTGGCAGTTTAAAAATCTGTTTTCAGATTTGTTGCTCCTGCCTGCCCCGGCGAACCCCAGCTTGTTCCTCTGCAAAGGTTGTTCTTCTCGCCTCCTTCTTGATTCCAATAGTAATGTTATTTTTTGTTTGTGGACTTTTAAAAGCATTTTCACCTGCTTTGTACCAAGTTTGTCAACTGGGCCACAGATTATGTCTGAGACTTATTGTACTGTTGGGGACGTCTGTGTTAGGATTGATAAGAAGTCCGATTAATTCAGGTTTGTTTTGTAGTAGTATGTTTAAAAGTTAGCTTTTTTTTCTAGTACTGTTACCTGACACTTTTCTGTTATAGTTTAGCATTTTTTCTCTTGTTTAGAGATTACTTTTTCCCCTCTAAAATCATCTAAATGGTGAATAGAAGTTAAACTGAAGATATACTCAGAACACCTACACACACCTACCTTGAAACTCGATGGTGAGTGTTTCTTGGCAGTGTACTTGAAGCAAGGGGGAATAATCGAAGACGGTGTGATTGAAATGAAATCTGGGGCACTGGCTGTACCTCTGCACGTTGGTTGAGATGGCAGGCTTAACTGACACTCCCTGTCACCACACAAACCACACCCACCATATTAAACCACACACCACACCACACCTCATCACACCTCACCACACAAACACAACATCATAGTACTCCATATTAACCACACCCACACCACACCCACTCCACCACACCACAACACATCTATTACACCATATTAACCACACCACACCCACACCATTATTACACCATATGTACACCACACCCACCTTATTACACATTTTACACCAAACCACACCTTACCACACCACCCCACACACACTACACCACACCAAATTACACATATTACACCTACATCACACCACACGATATTATACACCAGATCTACACCACATCACACCCCACACCACATCACACCACATCATTTTACAACCACTTCTCATCACATCACATCATACCTCATCACACCACACCACATACACCACAATCACAAACCACACACCATATTACACCACATCACTCCACTCAACACTTCACTTCACACCTCATCACACTTATTTTACACAACATCACCGCACGCCATCATCACACCACATTACACCACACACATCAACCACATCACATCTTATGTACTCCAACACCACATCACTTCTTTTATTACACCACATACTCACCACATCGCTTCACATCACACACACCACTTCACAATCATACATCTCCACATCAACCACACCACTTCATACAACCACCACCACATCATATTACACCACACCACATCACCACCACACCATATTACACCACATCACACCACATCGCATCACTTCACACCACACCCACATCATACATCACACCATATCACACAACATCACACACATCACACCACATAACACCACACCAATCACACACTCATCACACCACACATATAACACCACACACCACACACAATCACACACACCACATCACGTCACTCAGCACCACTTAAACTCCAACGCATCACACCTTATCACTCCATACGCCACACCATTCACTACCGCACTCTTTATCACTTACACACAACACATCACATCTCACCGCACCTCATCCATTAACACCGCATCACAGTCATCAAACCAAAATTAACACAACCAATCACACCAAACCACACCATCACCAAACCCACATCACACCACACAACATCACACCACACACACAACACCACATCACACACACCACTTCACACCACCACATCACACCAACACCCCATCACACCATCACCATATTACACCACATCTCATTTAACACACCACACATCACACCACACCACACCATAATACACCACACCATAGTACACCAACACATCACACACACACCACACCATATTTACACCCAGTAAACATTCATCACACACCCACATCCCAACCACATAACCAACCACATATTACACCTACTACAACCTCACCCACACACACACACACAACATTTACACCACGCCACTTCACATCACACCAACCATCACTCCACACCACAACACACCAATAACCCCACTATATATACACCCCACACATCACATCACACACACACACCACACCACATAACACACACATTACACCCACAGAACTCACCACACCACCACACCACACATTTCACAAAAACCCCCGCATCACACCCACACAACTACATAACACACAATTTTTCTCCAACAATTACAATCAACACACCCCACCACACACCACCACCACACACACCTCATCACGCACCCACACCACACCAACCACACCTATCACAGAAACACCATTATATTTTACTCCACACACCACATCACACCAACCACAAAAACACAAAAAAGTACTCCACATAACACACCATACACCGCACATTACACCACTCAAATCACACCATCCACACACACACATCACATTAAACACACACATCACACACCACACTACCCCACGTCACACCACACACCACATCCACACGGACCCATAAACACCCACACCTCCCACACCATAAAACCCACATCACAACAACCACGCCACATTTCACCGCTACATCAACACACCACCCACCACCACATCACACACACAACAACATCACATCACACCACACATTACATACCACCTCACCACTCGTAACGATTGGATTGGGCTGTGTGGTTGTAATGTGCTATGTGGGGTGTGGTGGTGTGTGGTGGTGTGTGAGGGGGTTTGTAGTGGGCTGTGTGGTGTATGTGGTGTGTTGGGGTGTGGTGGTGTGTGATGTAGTGTGATGTGCTATGTGGTGTGTGGTTGTGTGTGATGTGGTGTCGTGGGGTGTGGTGGGGCGTGGTGTGATGTGGTGTGTTGGGGTGTGTGATGTGGTGTGATTGTGTGTGGTGTGGTGTGGTGTGTTGGGGTGTGTAAATTGTGTGTGGTGTGGTGTGGTGTAATGTGGTGAGATGTGATGTGGTGGGGTGTAATATTTTGCATGGTCTTGATTTGTATTGTAATTATACTTTCAGTGCGTTTGTTGCGTTGTGTTTAGTGTTGTGCTGTGTTGAGTGTTGTGTTGTAGTGTGTTTTGTGTTGTGTCGTAATGTGTTTTGTTGTGTTGTAATGTGGTTGTGTTGTGTTATGCTGTGTTGTGTTGTGTCATAATGTGTTTTGTTATGTCGTAATGTGTTTTTGTTGTGTTATGCTGTGTTTGTGTAGTGTCGTAAGTGTTTTGTTGTGTTGCAATGTGTTCTGTTGTGTTGTAATGTGTTTGTGTTGTGTTGTAATGTGTTTGTGTTGTGTCGTAATGTGTTTTGTGTGTTGTAATGTGTTTGTGTTATGTCATAATGTGTTTGTTGTGTTGCATGTTTTGTTCTGTCGTAATGTGTTCTGTTGTGTTGTAATGTGTTTTGTGTTGTGTCGTAATGTGTTTTGTGTGTTGTATTGTTTGTGTTGTGTCGTAATGTTTTTGTTGTGTTGCAATGTTTTTGTTCTGTCGTAATGTGTTCTGTTGTGTTGTAACGTGTTTGTGTGTGTCGTAATGTGGTTTGTGAATTATTCTGTGTTGTGTTGTGCTGTAATGTGTTTTGCTGTGTTGTAATGTATTTTGTTGTGTTGTGATGGGTTTTGTTGTGTTTTAATTGTATTGTTAGTGTTTGTTTGTTGTAATGTGTTTTATTGTGTCGTAGTGTGTTTTGTTGTGTTTGTAATGTGTTTGTGTTGTGTTGTAATGTGTTTTGTTGTGTCGTAATGTGTTTTGTTGTGTCGTAATGTGTTCTGTTGTGTTGTAACGTGTTTTGTTTTGTTGTTTTGTAAGTTTTGTTGTGTTGTAATGTTTTGTTGTGTTGTAATATGTTTTGTTGTGTTGTAACGTGTTTGTTGTGTTGTAATGTGTTTTGTTGTGTTGAGTGTGTTTCTATTGTGTTGTGAAGTGTTTTGTTTGTCGTAATGTGTTTTGTTGTGTTGTAATGTGTTTGTTTGTGTCGTAATGTGTTTTGTTGTGTCGTAATGTGTTTTGTTGTGTTGTAATATGTTTTGTGTTGTCTGGATGTGTTTTGTTGTGTTGTATAGTGTTTTGTTGTGTCGTAATGTGTTTTGTTGTGTTGTAATGTGTTTGTGTTGTGTGTAGTGTGTTTCATGGGGACGTGATAGCTCAGTTGTCGAGCACTCGCTTTCCACCCAGTAAGGTTAAGCAATTGTCGAGGGCGTATCCACTTGGATGGGGACTTGTGCGCGTCTTGGCTTCAGTACAGTTCCCCAGTTCACCCAGCTGTAAATGGGTACCTGCCCTCTTTAGGGTCAGGGAAGGTAAAGCAGCGAGGGAGAGGAGATGGGCGCCGCCCTCAATATGCTGGCCCTAGAGAAGTGAGGTCTCTGATGCCTCGCTCCCCTACGACCTTATAGGGGGACTCCTTTACCTCACCCGCACCGCACTCCTCTCTCCCTTTGAGGAGCTGGGCTTCAGCAGGCACTACACGCTCCTTCAACAACAACAACTACTGTATTATATAAAACCAGCCGCCATGGCGCAGTGGTTAGCGCCTTGGGTTACGGACTGGAAGGTCGCGGGTTCGAATCCCATAAGAGTCATAGGGATTTTTCGGACTCCGGCCGGCTCCTGCCCAGAGTGAGTGTGCTGTGGGCTCAGTGGGAAGACTGGGACCACACAGTCGAGTTTACCCCACTTAAACGGATGCGAGTTTGAGAGTGTTGCTCAAATTACCTGACCAACACTGCAGGTGTCTGTATCTCTCTGGCCCGGTTGACGCCGGGATATATTATGATAGTAAGCGTAGAGTACAACCCTGTCAAGTAGTCTCAAAGCATATGCACTTCCACAGCAGCATAATTACGTCATCTTCTTTGTCACTGATCATCATGCAATAAAAAAAAAATTGCCTCTGATCCGGTGGTCCTGGTTGCTGTGGTCTCATGGTGACATCAGATTCGGTTTGCCCATGCACTTCTGTGCCTGTGGTGAGTTTGTGTCAAAGCCTTTGGGGTTGGAGGTTCGCGGGGAGCGGTCGTTAGAGGGACGTTGTGGTGGTTGCCACCTCGGGTGGGCAACTCACTCAGTCTGGCTCCGCGACTGAGCTAATACTGTTGTTAGTAGGGGGCTTAGTAGGTCGTGTCCTGCTAATGTTAGCTCAGAGCAGGCACCACTGAACACCACCAAAGTGACCCAGCAGCAGTGCAGGGCCCTTCTGGCTGGTGGCCCCACGGCGGCCTGATAGTGATGGGCTCTCTGTGGACTTCCGACCCTGAGGATGAGACAAAACAAATCTGGGTGTGACTGTGGCGGGGAGATTGGAATGAGCGGGGTGGGAAAAGCAGGACGGGGGACGTCACGGAAGATGAAGCAGCAAAAAAAGTATATATGTAATCAGAGGCCACACTCAAATCATGTCGTCAATGGTTTAAAGGAACCACCTAATAATAATAATTATCTTCCACATGTCAGCCAAGTCACATACCTCCCATACTTTCATCATGAAGAAGGCTCCACCGCCTTCCACGTTCCCTGTAGCTTCTAACCACTCCCTCTGAAACAGGGAATGATCTCTGTCACTTCTCTGTCTGTCTGTCTGTCTGGCTGGCTGTCTCCACCCCCCCCCCCATACACACACTCACTTCCACCGAGGCTAACTGTGTGTCTGTCTCTTTGTCCTTGTCTCTGTCCCTGCATCTCTCTGTCCCTCTGTCTCTGTCTGTCTGTCTGTATCTCTCCCCCCCCCCGTCTCTCTCCCACCTCCCTCTCTCTCCCTCTCTCACTTCTCCCCTCCCCCTCTCTCTCTGCCTCCCCCTCTCTCTCTTTCTTAAAAGAACATAAATATTATGAGGAATCAAAAAAAAGAAAAAAAGAAATGCCATAAACTCACAAAAACGGCGAGAGAAAAGGAAATATTTCCAAGATCTACTATCATCCAAACAAAATTCAAAGACTGTATGGAAGGCAATCAATCAAATAACAAATAATCAATTGTCTTCCAAATATAATGTAATTAAAGATATTTCTGCTGAAAAACTTAACAATCACTTCATTAATAGTTCTTCTAACATAACTAACCATGATAACTCGAAGTCCAATGATCTCAATGAACTAAAACAATACTGCCAAGAATAGCGTATTCCATCAAAACTCCACATACTATTCATATCTGTTTCTGAGGTCTATAATTATCTGACTCACCTCAAACAATCAAGTACGCGTGGTCTTGACGGAATAGATGGCAGAAAACTGAAACTCTCAGCTCTAGTTATTACAGACACTCTGACACATATCTATAACCTTTGTCTTCATAAGAGCTATTTCCCCAACGCCTTCAAAACTGCTAAGGTGATTCCGATCCACAAGTCTGGAGACACCTCCGATCCCTCAATCTATAGGCCCATCTCTATTATATCTTACCTTTCAAAACCCTTGAAAAAACATATGAATAAAACACCTAGTCCATCATATAGATTTTAACAATTTACTTCACCCAAATCAGTCTGGATTTAGAAAAAAATCACTCGTGCCATATGGCATTAACTAGTCTTGTAGACAATTGGCTGTCTAACATTAATGACAATACATTTTGTGGAGTATTATTTGTAGATTTTAAAAAAGCATTTGATACAATTGACCGCAGACTTCTCATTAAAGACTAGACTTATATAATCTCTCTACAAATACTTTAGAACTTCTTGCTTCTTATCTTACAAACAGGCAACAATATGTTTCAATAGATACGTCCACATCCACACTAAAACCCATTCATTATGGAGTACCACAGGGATCCATCTTACGACCTATTCACTTTTCATTATACATAAATGACCTTCCTCTCCATATCAAATCCAAATGCGAGCATTTTGCTGATGACACAACCATACATACAAACCATACCGACATTAACTCTCTTGTTAAGACATTGCAATATAGCACTGATGATCTTGTCAAATGTACTGAACTAAACCACATATCTATACACCCCTCAAAAACAAAATGCATGCTTATCACTACCAGACAAAAGCGACAAAATCTATGTCATAAACTTTCTCCAATCCATATTGAAAAAGAAACAATCGAACAAGCGTCTCACCACAAAGTTCTAGGGGTAACAATTAATGAAAATCTCAGCTGGTACCATCACATATCCCATCTGTGCAAATGCATGTCTCAAAGAGTATACCAATTGACTAAAATCAAACATTTTCTTGACTTTCATTCAAAAAACTATTCTTTCAAGCATATATACAATCTTCAATAGATTATGCTTCAACCCTGTAGGATTCTGTAGTGCACATATGAAATCATTATTAGTCTGTTTTAAACGTGCTCTTAAATGGTTTCTGAAGAAAATTTAAATAGGGGTGGGTTTGTTTTTCTTTAAAAAGGGGAAAAAAAAGGCCCCCGGGGGGATACGGAAACGTTCCCCCCCCAAAACAAAGTAAATATATCCTCCCTTACATTATACCAAATCATCCTCTCTCTCTCCCCCTCCTCTCTCTCTCTCTGTATAAGTGTGAAGTTTTACTTGTATATCGCTATTGTGTTATTGAAAACTAACTTATAGAAATGATTTTTTCCACTATCCTACTTCTTTATCATGACTCTAGGACGATCTTAACATGTACAATGTTAAATCACAGTGAGTGCTAATGGTGATAGTGTTGATGAATTGAAAACTGTATGCACTATCATATGGATTCAAAATGTTCTGTGTGCTCTCTCTGTTTCTCGGTCTCTGTCTGTCTGTCTGTCTGTCTGTCTGTCTGTCTGTCTCTCTCTCTCTCTCTCTCTCTCTCTCGCTCGCTCGCTCTCGCTCCCGTCCTCTCCTTTTATTGTTTGCTTATAGATTTAATTGTCGTGTTTACAATTAGTATCCTGTTGAATGCTTTATTCAGATTTAATATTTCAGTTTTATTGCGTAAGTTGACTTTATTTGACATTTAGTGAATGTTTTATTTGATATCTTGTTTTGAGCGTACCAATTATGTATAGCTAATTCAAAAGCGCAGATGTCCTCTTTTATGACTATACAT
>CM054148.1:284334-301091 GCA_028751875.1 Rapana venosa
GTTTGGTGGTGTTCAGTGTTACCTGTTCTAAGCTAACATACGTAGGACTCTTATTGCTCGCAATACTAAAAACTTAGTCACGGAGCCAGACTGAGTGACTCATTCCACCCGGGGTAGCGACCATCACAACGTCCCTCCAACAATCTTCTTCCGTGAATCTCCAGGCCTAATCCCAAAGTCTTTGACACAGACTCAACACAGGCACAGCCAGCTGCAGACACCCGCAGTGTTGCTCAGGTCATTGGATTTGTTAAATCATATATAGGATTATATCTAAACATTTTTAATTTGCTCATTCATTAATTTAAGCAACACTCTCGGACTGGCATCCGTAAAGTGGTCCTGGTCTTCCCACTGAGCCCACAGCACACTCACACTGGGTAGGAGCCTGCCGGAGTCCAAAAGATCCCTATGACTCTATCAGTTCAAACCCGCGACCCAACAGTCCATAACCGTGGGTGCTAACCACTGCGCCTTGGCAGCTGTTGCCAGAGATGTGTTGTTGTTGTTTTGTGTTTGTTTTTGTGTGTGTGTTGTTTGTGAAGATGACTGGCCAGAAAGCAGCCTCCCTCCACCTCCCTCCCTCCCTCCCTCCCTCTCTCCCCCTCCATCCCTCCTTACCTGTCCCACATACTGGATGTTGGCCTTGTCCGCGTGGAAGTAGGCCCCGGTGGTCATCATGGACAGGGAGCCGTTAGGCCACACAGTGGTGAAGTCCATGCCCGGCTGCAGCAGAGAGTCCTCACAGGACATGGTGTATCTGCTGATGAGGTACTGTACCCCTGCACACCCACACATCTGCTGATGAGGTACTGTACTCCTGCACACCCACACATCTGCTGATGAGGTACTGTACCCCTGCACACCCACACATCTGCTGATGAGGTACTGTACCCCTGCACACCCACACATCTGCTGATGAGGTACTGTACTCCTGCACACCCACACATCTGCTGATGAGGTACTGTACCCTGCACACCCACACATCTGCTGATGAGGTACTGTACCCTGCACACCCACACATCTGCTGATGAGGTACTGTACCCCTGCACACCCACACATCTGCTGATGAGGTACTGTACCCCTGCACACCCACACATCTGCTGATGAGGTACTGTACCCCTGCACACCCACACATCTGCTGATGAGGTACTGTACTCCTGCACACCCACACATCTGATGATGAGGTACTGTACCCCTGCACACCCACACATCTGCTGATGAGGTACTGTACCCCTGCACACCCACACATCTGCTGATGAGGTACTGTACCCTGCACACCCACACCACTGGTCAGTGACTCCAAGGGGGGGGGGGGAGGGTGCTCCTTTTCCTCCTTCTCTCTTCCTTTTTTATTTTACTAATTTTTTAAACGTTTGGCCTGACCATGGTCATCATGGGTTGGATGCGCCAGGCAAAAGGAAACAGGCAGAGAGGATCAACATGAAAAAGCTAAAAAATGCTGAAGTGCGGTACCACATCCTCAACACTGTAGCTCAAAAGCTGAACGGGGTGGACCCTACAGATATGAATACTGAAGGGGCCAGGAGTACCTTTAAAACAGCTATCCTGGACACTTGCAAGAGGCATGCGGCAACAGGGAGGACAGAAATGGAACCAGAAAGGCAACAGCATGGTGGAATGAAGAAGTCAAGGAGGCCATCAAAGAAAAGAAGAGACTTCAAGATCTGGTTGAAGCCAAATCAAGAAGATGACTACGTGAACTACAGACTCGCAAGAAGAAACAGCAAGCAGGTGTGAGAGCAGCAAAGGAGGCTTCATGGAAAATCATGGTGAAGAACTTAGCGAAATGTGTAAACACTCCCCAAGAGAGTTCTACAAAAGTGTCAAAGCCATGCGAATACGAGAGGAACCCTTTGACCCCACAACTGCGATCAACGATGCAAACGGACAGCCACTGCAGGAAGAGGATGGGATCATACAGAGATGGGAAGACTATTTTAAAAACCTTCTAAACCCATCAGGGGCGACTGACACACAATCACAATTCACTCCCAACCACCCAGACCACTCCGAACCCACCATCTTGGAGTGTGAAGTAAGAAGGGCCATCATGATTAGCCCTAAAGGGAAGGCAGGAGGTGTAGATGGCATAACAACAGAAGCCATCCTGGCCTGTGGAGAGACTGGAGTCAAATGGATCACAACCATCTTCCAAAAGGTATGGGAGGAAAGAAGAGTTCCAGAAGACTGGCAGAACGCTATTGTAGTGCCAATATGGAAACAGAAGGGCACTGAAAAGGACTTTAGTAACTACAGGGGCATTTCACTCCTCAGCCATGTAGGAAAGATGTACGCAAACATCCTAGAGCAGCGCTCCAGAGCAAAAGCAGAACACCTACTGTGTGACGCTCAGTTTGGCTTCAGGAAAGGGAGAAGCTGTACTGACGCGATCTTTGCACTGGGACAACTGAGTGAGAGAGCTCTTGAGTACAATCAAGCACTCCATCTAGTATTTGTCGACCAAGAATAGGCATTTGACAGAGTGAACAGAGATAAGCTCTGGAGGGTCCTGGAACAGTATGACAACAAGGGGCAGCTCTTAGATAACATCAGAGCTGTATACAACAACAGCAAGAGCGCAGTTCGCACTCCAAGTGGACTTTCCAACTGGTTCCCTGTGACGTCTGGGGTGAGACAGGGCTGTGTCCTTTCCCCTCTACTCTTCATCATATATATGGACCAGATCACAAAGGAAGCCAACTCAGACCTGGAGGCACTCAACGAACTTCTGTTTGCTGACGATCAAGTCATGATCAATGATAACAAAGACAAGCTGCAAGAACACACAGACCAGCTCAATACATCCTGTGAAACCTATGGCATGAAAATCAGCGTAAGCAAGACCGAAGCCATGACACTCAATAGAACTCCAGAAAAGCTCAAAATCAACATCAACGGAGCCCAACTAAAGTGGACGACTGATTCAAGTACTTAGGCAGTATATTCACAGAAGATGGAAAACTGGACAGAGAAATAGAAACACGCTGTCAAAAAGCAAACGCAGTCGGCTATCAACTTGCCCCACTTCTGCGAGATCCTAACATCCCTATGAGCACCATTCAAAGCTGATCAAAGCCATCTTCCTGCCAACTCTAACTTACCAGTGCCAGACATGGCCCCTGACAAAAGCCCTGGAGCAGAAACTGGTAACGTGAGAGATGAAGTGCTTGAGGAAAGCCGTCAACAAGACCAAGAGAGACAAGATAAGAAACGAGGTGATCAGAGACATAGCAGGAGCCCCACCCGTCCTACACCATATTGAGCAACAACGGACCAAGTGGTTTGGGCACCTCACACAGATGTACCAAACCAGCCAGCCTTGCGTGCTTACAACTTGAGGTACTCTGGCACGAGGGCCAGAGGTAGACCCAGGCGACGCTGGAGTGATTCCGTGGCAGAAACACTGAAAGTCCATGGATTGTCCCTCCTCCAAGCTACCCGCCTTGCAGCAGACAGACATTTATATCTCCCCACGACGCCACAGAGTACAAGCGGAAGGAAAAAGTAAAAGTAAAAGTAAAGTAAGATTTGAGCAGCAGTAGCTTTAACTAGGAGGAGGTCTTGACTTGAGTTAGTGGGAGGAGAGTCAGTTTGGGGCTGAAGCTCGTTGGTCGCCGTTCCAGCGTGGGCTGTTGGGCGCCGCGTGGTGTTGTGTCTCTATTTGGAGAGCAGGGGGGAGCAGCACTTGGAGTAGTTCAGGCTCCTGTGAACCCGGTCTTCGTTCTTCGTTGTTGTGTAGTGTCCGTCCTGTCAACGTCTTCCTCGAGGTGCAGGAGTGCGCCTTGCTTCCTGTGGTGTTGTGTCTCCTCTTGGAGAGCAGAGGGGAGCAGTCATCTTTGAAGTGGTTCAAGCTCCTGAGAACCAGTCTACATTCTTGTTTGTGCTGTCTGTCTTCCAACGTCTTTCCTGGGGTGCAGGAGTGCACTATATTCCCTTCCAGTGACAGGTGAGGGACGTTCCGTAGATATGATTGAGTTCCGTGATGGTTCCTTGTGCTGTTGTGGTGGTTGTTGCTGAGTGTCTTGTGTCAATGCAGTGCTTGGAGGATTGGTTCTTGAATAAATTAGTGTAGAATGTTTTCGAGGGAGGTTTCCTCTGTCTTTAGGTTTATGGAATATTGGGTAGGCTTAGGTTTCTCCTTTGGTGAATGATAGGATACGTTCTTTAATATATGTTTTTAAATGCTAATGTTTTGTCTAGAGAGAGTTCTCACTTGTGTTTAGAACATTCAGTATTTCTTAAGTTGAAATTGATATGGGCGAGTCCTGAGTGATTCGGGATTTAGTGCTATGTTGCATGCTAAGCAGTTGTGTGTGGTTATTACTTTGCTGTAAGAACAGTTCTCTCTTCTGGAAAATATTTTTAAAAGTATTTTAACTTCACTGTATTGGAACATAAATAATTATAGAGTATACATTAGACGTGATTTAGGTTCGAAATGTAAATGTTTTCTTTGGGAAACATGGAGTTTTGGGCTGAATAGACAAATTGTCAACCCGGAGGATGCAAGGGAAATAACCATAGTCACCTAAGCGCTAGTTATGGGTGTATGCTGAGGAGCGGCAAGTATTTCCTGTTCCAGGTTCCTGTGGGCGCCTCCAGCGGTGGAATCGTGCCTGGAGAGGGTGCAGCCTGGTGTGCCCTGAGGAGTCACTGATGGCTTGTCCTTGACCCTCTGTCCCTTTATTCCCTGGATCCACCTCTTTTCCCCATGACCCATTTCCCTTCTCCCTGCTGCCCTGTCCACCCGTGACCTTCCTTGAGGACTTCAGCCTGCCCTGTGCTACCCCACAGTGACCGTGTGTGGAAACCCGAGATGTGACTGTGACTCAAGCAGGTTTCAGAACTGTGCAGAAGAGGGGAGGGAATTATTAAGTTAGGACTTAGAGCGTGGCTGGAAGTTGAATCTGTGTGTGAAAGTGGATTTAAATATTTGTCTGATGTGATTGTTTGTGACTTTGGAAAGTAAAGTCTGGAACTTTTCTTCTGTGTTCTGCATTTGTTGTTGTCGGGAAGATAGTTAGAGAGGGAACGGGTGGGGGTTAGCCACAATCCCTTTTTTTAAAAATTAAAAACATCTTTATATCGAGGATAATGGAATAAGAACTCATGTGCTTTTTTTTACATCCAGTCCCCATCTGTATGCAGTTTTGTAGCGTGACACCATTAACAAGAGTTAAATAATATTTTCAACACATTTGTTTGTTTTTTTTAAATCGGCAAGTATTTGTTTCTTTCTCCAAGAAACTCAGGACAGTTAAAGACCTGATAAAATCATCTCCTCTTTGACAAAGAGCACACTTTGAACTGAGCTTCTCTTTACGGGAAATGCTTCAACCCTCGGCCTGGACAGGGAGTGTGTGACTCCACCCTGTAAACTGTACACACGTTTGAATTGGGAGCGTGTGACTCCACCCTGTAAACTGTACACACGTTTGAATTGGGAGCGTGTGACTCCACCCTGTAAACTGTACACACGTTTGAATTGGGAGCGTGTGACTCCACCCTGTAAACTGTACACACGTTTGAATTGGGAGCGTGTGACTCCACCCTGTAAACTGTACACACGTTTGAATTGGGAGTGTGTGACTCCGCCCTGTAAACTGTACACACGTTTGAATTGGGAGTGTGTGACTCCGCCCTGTAAACTGTACACACGTTTGAATTGGGAGCGTGTGACTCCACCCTGTAAACTGTACACACGTTTGAATTGGGAGTGTGTGACTCCACCCTGTAAACTGTACACACGTTTGAATTGGGAGTGTGTGACTCCACCCTGTAAACTGTACACACGTTTGAGTCAGAGTATTTGGCACATTCCAGAAAAAGTTTTCAAACTTTGAGTTTATGAAAATCCTATAAAAGAAAGGATAGTTTGAAGTTTTCCTTGGTTGGTCGCCTGGTTTCTTGGTTCGCAGTTGTTAGTATCTTCGTTGTTAGAATACAGCGACATTAGCAATAATGTAAAAGCACATAAGCGATATGAATCTAGACAGCAGTGATGCGACGGAAAAAGATGAGATCAAGAAAGCTGTAGAGAAGGCGACGGAGACAATGATGAGATAAATAATGAAAGCACTGAAGGTCGAAGATGATAGGCTTACGAGAGAGATGATGAATGATGATGATGATGATGAGGTATATAATGAAAATCACACTCATTCACATATTCATCAAATGATGATGGAAGTGATGATGATGATGATGATGATGATGATGATGATGATGATGATGATGATGATGATGATGAATGTATCATAAATCATCATCATCATCATCATCATCATCATCATCATCATCATCATCATCATCATCATCATCATCATCATCATCATCATCATCATGACCACTCGGACAATGGCGAAGATGACGAGGATGATGACGATGGTGATAATGATGATGATCATTAAAATGACCACTCTGACAATGACGAAGATGACGATGATGATGATAAAATGACACTCTGACAATGACAAAGATGACGAGAATCACGACGACGACGATGATGATGATGATGATGATGATGACCACTCTGACAATGACGAAGATGATGGTGATGATGATGATTAAAATGACCACTCTGACAATGACGAGGATGTCGAAGATGGTGATGATGACACGACTACGAATATCACGATGACGCCGCGCAGCAATGACGAAAGTGATGACGAAGATAACACCGAAGTCAGCGACGATGACTGATGATGATGACAACGACAACAACGACGACAACCATTATGAAAACAAACACGACCATCACCATCACTTCCATCATCTAGATAATGACAACAACGAAGACGGCGACGGCGATAACAATCGTAACGATGATGAGTTCCATGATGATGATGATGATGATGATAATGAATGAGGTCATAAGTGAGTCGTGGACAACAGCTCAAAGCGAAAACCGACCTGAGCGGAAGTCCATGATGTAGGAGGTCGTCTCGAAGTTGCTCAGAGACCCCGAGGATTTGGCGTCCCAGCGTACCTTCTGCAGGGCTCTGTCGTACCACAGCTGTCAGCAACAGAGCATCTTCTTCACTGTGTGCTGTGGTGTGATGTGCTGTGGTGTGCTGTGAGGAGATGTGGTGTGATGTGCTGTGGTGTGATGTGCTGTGATGTGCTGTGGTGTGCTGTGGTGTGCTGTGCTGTGGTGTGCTGTGGTGTGGTGTGCTGTGTGTGGTGTGCTGTGGTGTGCTGTGGTGTGCTGTGGTGTGATGTGGTGTGGTGTGGTGTGGCTGTGTGTGATGTGGTGTGCTGTGGTGTGTGTGGGTGTGGTGTGGTGGTGTGTGTGCTGTGTGTGATGGGTGTGCTGTGGTGTGCTGTGTGTGCTGTGGTGTGGTGTGGTGTGCTGTGGTGTGCTGTGGTGTGCTGTGGTGTGATGTGGTGTGCTGTGGGTGATGTGCTGTGGCGTGATGTGGTGTGATGAGGTGTGATGATTGTGGTGTGTGTGTGGTGTGATGTGCTGTGGTGTGCTGTGCTGTGGTGTGCTGTGGTGTGGTGTGGTGTGATGTGATGTGGTGTGATTGGTGTGGTGTGGTGTGGTGGGTGTGGTGTGCTGTGGTGTGATGTGGTGTGCTGTGTGTGTATGTGCTGTGCTGTGATGTGTGTGATGTGGTGTGGTGTGATGTGTGTGCTGTGGAGTGCTGTGCTGTGGTGTGATGTGGTGTATTGGTGTGCTGTGGTGTGCTGTGCTGTGGTGTGATGTGGTGTGATGTGGTGTGGTGTGCTGTGGTGTGTGGTGTGCTGTGGTGTGGTGTGTGTGATGTGATGTGTGTGGTGTGCTGTGGTGTGATGTGATGTGGTGTGCTGTGCTGTGATTGCTGTGCTGTGATGTGGGTGCTGTGATGTGGTGGATGTGGTGAGCTGTTCTGTGCTGTGCATGTGTGGTGTGGTGAGCTGTGCGTGCTGTGGTGTGATGTGCTGTGCGTGCTGTGGGTGTGATGTGAGTACATGCTGTGATGTTCTGTGCTGTTCTGTGCTGTGCTGTGGTGTGATGTGATGTGCAGTGCGTGATGTGGTGAGCTGTTCTGTGCTGTGCTATAGTGTGGTGTGCTGTGCTGTGCTATGGTGTGGTGTGGTGTGGTGACTGTGCTGTAGGTGGTGTGGGGCTGTGATGTGCTGGCTGGGTGTGCTGTGATGGCTGTGCATGCGTGGTTGATGTGATGTGCTGTGGTCTGTGTGATGTCCTATGCTGTGCGTGTGTGTTGTTGTGTGTGTGCTGTGGTGTGATGTGCTGTGGTTGGTGTGATGTGCTGTGATGTGCTTGGCTGTGCTGTGGTGTGATGTGATGTGCTGTGGTGTGGTGTGATGTGCGTTGCTGTGGTGTGATGTGATGTGAGTGCTGTGGTGTGGTGTGCTGTGGTAATGTGGTGTGCTGTGTGTGGCGTGATGTGCTGTGCTGTGGTGTGATGTGCTGTGGGTGATGTGCTGTGGTGTGGTGGTTTGGTGTGATGTGCTGTGCTGTGGAGTGATGGGTGTGATGTGGTGTGTTGTGCTGTGGTGTGGTGTGGTGTGGTGTGGTGGGTTTGGGTGTGGTGGTGTGGTGTGGTGTGCTGGTTGATTGTTGTCGCTGTGCGTGTGGGTGTGGGGGCTGTGGTGTCTGTGTGTGCTGTGGTGTAATGTGCTGTGGCTTGTGGTGTGATGTGGTGTGATGTGGTGTGATGTGGTGTGATGTGCTGTGGTGTAAGGGTGCTGTTGGTGTGCTGTGAGGTGTGGCTGTGCTGTGGTGTAATGTGCTGTGGTGTGGTGTGCTGTGGTGTGCTGTGGTGTGATGTGGTGTGCTGTGGTGTGCTGTGGTGTGATGTGGTGTGATGTGGTGTGATGTGGTGTGCTGTGGTGTGCTGTGGTGTGATGTGGTGTGCTGTGGTGTGGTGTGGTGTTGTGGCTGTGGTGTGGTGTGATGTCTGTGGTGGTGGTGTGATGTGCTGTGGTGTGGTGTGATGTGCGTGGTGTGGTGTGATGTGCGTTGCTGTGGTGTGATGTGCTGTGCTGTGCTGTGCTGTGTGTGGTGTGCTGTGGTGTGGTGTCTGTGGTGTGTGTGGTTTTGTGGTGGTTTTTGTGTGGTTTTGTTGTGGTTTTGTGTGCTGTGGAGTGCTGTGGGGGTGGTGTGGTGTGGTGTGGGGGTGGTGTGGTGTGTGTGCTGTGGTGTGCTGTGGTGTGCTGTGGTGTGGCTGTGATGGTGCTGTGCTGTGGTGTGCTGTGCTGTGCTGTGGTGTTATGTGCTGTGATGTGGTGTGGTGTGGGTGTGGTGGTTGGTGCGCTGTGGTGTGGGTGCTGTGATGTGGGGTGGTGTGCTGTGCTGTGCTGTGGTGTGCTGTGATGTGGTGAGCTGTTCTGTGCTGTGGTGTGAGGTGATGTGCTGTGCTGTGCTGTGGTGTCTGTGCTGTGAGGGTGCTGTGATGTGCTGTGCTGTGGTGTGCTGTGGTGTAATGTGGTGGTGCGGCTGTGGTGTGGTGTGCTGTGGATGTGTGGTGTGCTGTGCGTGCTGTGGTGTGCTGTGATGTGGTGTGGTGTGCGTGTGCTGTGCTGTGGTGTGCTGTGAGTGTGTGTGGTGTGCTGTGCTGTGATGTGCTGTGATGTGTGTGTGTGTGCTGTGCTGTGGTGTAATGTGCTGTGATGTGCTGTGATGTGATTGCTGGGGTTTGTAATGTGCTGTGTTGTGCTGTGGTGTGATGTGCTGTGATGTGCTGTGGTGTGCTGTGCTGTGATGTTGCTGTGATGTGCTGTGGCTGTGCTGGGGTTTGTAATGTGCTGTGATGTGCTGTGGTGTGATGTTGCTGTGATGTGGCTGTGTGTGGCGGGTGCTGTGATGTGCTGTGATGTGCTGTGCTGTGCTGTGCTGTGGTGTAATGTGCTGTGATGTGCTGTGATGTGATGTGCTGTGGTGTAATGTGCTGTGATGTGGCTGTGGAGGTGTGTGCTGTGATGTGTGAGCTGGTTCTGTGCTGTGCTAATGTGTGGTGTGGTGTGTGAGCTGTGCTGTGGTGTGTTGTTGTGTGCTGTGGTGTAATGTGCTGTGCTGTGGTGTGATGTGATGTGCTGTGGTGTGGTGTAATGTGCTGTGATGTGCTGTGAGGTGATGTGGCGGGTGCTGTGGTGTGCTGTGGTGTGGTGTGGTGTGCTGTGGTGTGGTGTGCTGTGGTGTGGTGTGCTGTGCTTGCTTTTGGCCGTAGTATGCTGTGGTGTGGTGTGCTGTGGTGTGGTGTGCTGTGGTGTGGTGTGGTTTGCTGTGGTGTTTAGCTGTGCTGTGCCGTGGTATACTGTGGTGTGGTGTGCTGTGCTGTGCTGTGCTGTGCTGTGGTATGCTGTGCTGTAGTGTGGTGTGGGTGTGGTGTGGTGTACTGTGCTGTGCTGTGGTGTGCTGTGGTGTGCTGTGCTGTGCCTGTGCTGTGGTGTGCTGTGGTGTGCTGTGTGTGGTGTGGTGTGCTGTGATGTGATGTGTGTGCTGTGGTGGGGCTGTGGTGTGTGTGCTGTGTGTGGTGTGGATGTGCTGTGCTGTGTGTGTGTGTGGCTGTGCTGTGGTGTGTGCTGTGGGTGTGCTGTGTGTGTAATGTGGTGTGCTGTGGTGTGATGTGGTGTGTTGTGTGATGCTGTGGTGTGCTGTGGTGTGATGTTATGTGATGTGGTGATGTGTGTGCGTGTGCTGTGCAGGCTGGTGTGCTGTGGTGTGGTGGTGTCATTTGGTGTAATGTAGTGTGCTGTGGTGTGCAGTGCAGTGTTGTGGTGTGATGTGGTGTGAGGTGTGTGATGTGTGTGCTGTGGTGTGCGTGATGTGATGTGATGTGATGTTTGTGGTGTGGTGTGCTGTGATGTGTTTGTGATGTGTTTGTGGTGTGGTGTGCTTTGCTGTGATGTGATGTGCTGTGATGTGGTGTGCTGTCGTGTGCTGTGCTGTGGTGTGCTGTGGTGTGATGTGCTGTGGTGTGCTGTGGTGTGCTGTGGTGTGCTGTGAGTGCTGTGGTGTGCTGTGCTGTGGTGTGCTTTGCTGTTGTGTGTTGTGGTGTGCTGAGCTGTGCTGTGGTGTGCTGTGTGTGGTGTGGTGAGCTGTGATGTGCTGTGCTGTGGTGTGCTGTGTGTGATGTGATGTGCTGTGGTGGGGTGTGGTGTGCTGTGGTGTGCTGTGGTGTGATGTGAGTGTGCTGTGCTGTGCTGTGCTGTGGTGTGATGTGTGTGCGTGTGTGTGTGTGGATGTGCTGTGGTGTGGTGTGCTGGGGTGTGATGTGGTGTGCTGTGGTGTGCTGTGGTGTGTTGGGATTTTGCTGTGGTGTGGCGTGGTGTGGTGTGATATGGATGTTGTGTGCTGTGGTGTGATGTGATGTGATGTGCTGTGCTGTGGTGAGATGTGCTGTGGCTGGTGCTGTGGTGTTGGATGTGATGTGGCTGTGTGTGGTGTGGATGTGGTGTGCTGTGTGAGCTGTGTGTGCTGTGGTGGGGTGAGATGTGCTGTGCTGTGGTGTGATGTGATGTGCTGTGCTGTGGGTTGTGATGTATGTGCTGTGGTGTGGTGTGATGTGGTGTGCTGTGGGTTGCGTTGTGGTGTGTGTAGTGAGCTGTGCTGTAGTGTGGTGTGTGGTGTGATGTGCTGTGCTGTGGTGTAGTGTGGTGTTATGTGCGGTGCTGTGATGTGCTGTGTGTTGTTTTGGTGTGCTGTGCTGTGATGTGCTGTGGTGTGGTGTGATTGGTGGTGTGGTGTGTGTGATGTGGTGTGGTTGTGTGTGGTGTTGGTGTGATGTGATGTGGTGTGGTGTGGTGTTGGTGTGTGTGATGTGGTGTGCTGTGGTGTGATGTGATGTGCTGTGGTGTCGTGTGATGTGCTGTGCTGTGGTGTGGTGTGATGTGCTGTGGTGTGTGCTGTGGTGTGGTGTGCTGTGGTGTGCTGTGGTGTGTGTGTGATGTGGTGTGATGTGGTGTGCTGTGGTGTGCTGTGGTGTGTATGTGGTGTGCTGTGGTGTGTGTGGTGTGATGTGCTGTGGTGTGGTGTGAATGTGCTGTGGTGTGGTGTGATGTGCAGTGGTGTGGTGTGATGTGCTGTGGTGTGGTGTGAATGTGCTTGCTGTGGTGTGATGTGCTGTGCTGTGCTGTGGTGTGGTGTGCTGTGGTGTGGTGTGGTGTGGTGTGGTGTGGTTTTGTGGTTTTGTGTGGTTTTGTGTGCTGTGGAGTGCTGTGGTGTGTGTGTGTGTGGTGTGTGTGGTGTGGGTGGTGCTGTGGTGTGCTGTGGTGTGCTGTGGTGTGGTGTGATGTGCTGTGCTGTGGTGTGCTGTGCTGTGCTGTGGTGTATGTGATGTGATGTGGTGTGGTGTGGGTGTGTGTGTGGTGCGCTGTGGTGTGTGTGCTGTGATGTGGGTGGTGTGCTGTGCTGTTCGTGGTGTGCTGTGATGTGGTGAGCTGTCTGTGCTGTGGTGTGAGGTGATGTGCTGTGCTGTGCTGTGTGTGTGTGCTGTGGATGTGCTGTGATGTGCTGTGCTGTGGTGTGCTTTTGGTGTAATGTGGTGTGGTGCGCTGTGGGGGTGGTTTGTGCTGTGATGTGTGGTGGTGTGGCTGTGCGTGTGGTGTGTGTGATTGTGTGGTGTGCTGTGCTGTGCTGTGGTGTGCTGTGATGTGGTGTGTGTGCTGTGCTGTGAGTGCTGTGATGTGCTGTGCTGTGCTGTGGTGTAATGTGCTGTGATGTGCTGTGATGTGATGTGCTGTGGTGTAATGTGCTGTGATGTGCTGTGGTGTGATGTGCGGGTGTGTGCTGTGGTGTGCTGTGCTGTGATGTGCGGTGTGTGCTGTGCTGTGCTGTGGTGTAATGTGCTGTGATGGTGCTGTGGTTGATGTGGCTGTGATGTGCTGTGGTGTGCTGTGCTGTGATGTGCTGTGCTGTGCTGTGCTGTGGCGTAATGTGCGTGAATGTGCGGTTGTGTGATGTGCTGTGTGTATTTGTGCTGTGATGTGGTGAGGTGATGTGCTGTGATGTGGTGAGCGTTCTGTGCTGTGAATGGTGTGGTGTGGTGTGTGACTGTGCTGGTGATGTTGTGTGTGCTGGGTGTAATGTGCTGTGCTGTGGTGTGATGTGATGTGCTGTGGTGTGGTGTAATGTGCTGTGATGTGCTGTGAGGTGATGTGCTGGCTGTGGTGTGCTGTGGTGTGTGTGGTGTGCTGTGGTGTGGTGTGCTGTGGTGTGGTGTGGTGTGCTGTGCTGTGCGTAGTATGCTGTGTGGGGGTGCTGTGGTGTGGTGTGCTGTGTGTGTGTGGTGTGGTTTGCTGTGGTGTATTTAGCTGTGCTGTGCCTGTGGTATACTGTGGTGTGTGCGTGTGTGCTGTGCTGTGCTGTGTGGGGTATGCTGTGCTGTAGTGTGGTGTGGTGTGGTGTGGTGTACTGGCTGTGCTGTGGTGTGCTGTTGTGTGCTGTGCTGTGCTGTGCTGTGGTGTGATGTGGTGTGCTGTGGTGTGGTGTGGTGTGCTGTGATGTGATGGTGATGTGCTGTGGTGTGCTGTGGTGTGGTGTGTGCTGTGTGGTGGATGTGCTGGGGCTGTGGTGTGGTGTGCTGTGCTGTGGTGTTGCTGTGGTGTGGTGTTGTGGATGTGGTGTGCTGTGGTGTATGTGGTTTTGTGGTATCTGTGGTGTGCTGTGGTGTATATGTGATGTGGTGTGCTGTGTGTTGTGCTGTGCTGTGCAGTGGCTGAGTGTGTGGCGTGGGTGTGGTGTCATGTGGTGCATGTAGTGTGCTGTGTGTGCAGTGCAGGCTGTGTGTGGTGTGATGTGGTGTGAGGTGGTGTGATGTGGTGTGCTGTGGTGTGCTGTGATGTGATGTGATGTGATGTGTTGTGGTGTGGTGTGCTGTGATGTGATGTGATGTGTTGTGTGTTGGGTTTGTTGCTGTGATGTGATGTTGCTGTAGGGTGGTGTGCTGTCGTGATGCTGTGCTGTGGTGTGTGTGGTGTGATGTGCTGTGCTGTGCTGTGGTGTGCTGTGGTGTGCTGGATGTGCTGTGGTGTGCTGTGCTGTGGTGTGCTTGCTTTTGTGTGTGTGTGTGCTGAGCTGGGGCTGTGGTGTGCTGTGGTGTGGTGGTGACTGTGATGTGCTGTGCTGTGGTGTCGGGTGGTGTGATGTGATGTGCTGTGGTGTGGTGTGGTGTGCTGTGTGGTGCTGTGGTGTGATGTGATGTGCTGGTGCTGTGCTGTGCTGTGCTGTGATGTGAGTGCTGTTGGTGTGGTGTGCTGGTGGTGTGTGATTGTGGTGGTGGCTGTGGTGTGTTTGCTTGTGGTGTGTGTGGATGTGCTGTGGTTGTGCGTGGTGGTGGTGTGATGTGATGTTGCTGTGCTGTGGTGGTGTGTGTGATGTGATGTGCTGTGTGTGGTGAGATGTGCGTGTGCTGTTGTGTTGCTGTGGTGGTGATGTGATGTGCTGTGGTGTGGTGGTGATGTGGTGTGCTGTGCTGGCTGTGGTTGGTGTGCTGTTGGTGTGGTGGGATGATGTGCTGTTGCTGTGGTGTGATGTGATGTGCTGTGCTGTGGTGGGGGTGATGTGATGTGCTGTGGTGTGGGTTGATGGTGTGTGTGCTGTGTGTGCTGTGTGTGGTGATGTGTGTGCTGTGGTGTGAGCTGTGTTGGGGGTGTAGTGAGCTGTGGCTGTAGTGTGGTGTGGGGGTGTGATGGTGCTGTGCTGTGGTTGTAGTGTGGTGTTATGTGCTGTGCTGTTGTGAGTGCTGTGGTGTTGTTTGGTGTGCTGTGGTGTCTGTGTGTGCTTTTGGTGTGGTGTGATGTGTGTGGTGTGGTGTGATGTGGTGTGTGGTTGGTGTGGTGGTGTGATGTGATGTGGTGGTGTGGTGTGGTGTGGTTGTGATGTGGTGTGCTGTGGTGTGATGTGATGTGCTGTGGTGTCGTGTGATGTGCTGTGCTGTGGTGTGGTGTGATGTGCTGTGTGTGTGTGTGGTGTGGTGTGCTGTGGTGTGCTGTGGTGTGCTGTGGTGTGCTCTGGTGTGATGTGATGTGATGTTGTGTGATGTAGTGTGCTGTGCTGTGCAGTGCAGTGCTGTGGTGTAATGTGGTGTGATGTGGTGTGATGTGATGTGGTATGATGTGGTGTGCTGTGGTGTGATGTAGTGTGCTGTGCTGTGCATTGCATTGCTGTGGTGTGCTGTGGTGTGATGTGGTGTGTGTTTTGCTGTGATGTGGTGTGGTGTGCTGAGGTGTGGTGGCGCTGTGGTGTGCTGTGGTGTGATGTGGTGTGATGTGGTGTGATGTGGTGTGATTGATGTGGTGTGTGCTGTGATGTGGTGTGCTGTGGTGTGTGATGTGGTGGATGTGGTGGTGATGTGGTGTGATGTGGTGTGATGTGGTGTGATGTGGTGTGTGCTGTGCTGTGGTGTGCTGTGGTATGCTGTGGTGTGTGATGTGGTGTGATGTGGTGTGATGTGGTGTGATGTGGTGTGATGTGATGTGATGTGGTGTGATGTACTTTGTGCTGTGCTGTGGTGTGCTGTGGTGTGTGATGTGGTGTGCTGAGGTGTGATGTGCTGTGTGCTGTGCTGTGCTGTGGTGTGGTGTGTGTGATGTGGTGTGCAGTGCAGTGCTGTGGTGTGATGTGGTGTGCTGTGGTGTGCTGTGATGTGATGTGATGTGTTGTGGTGTGGTGTGCTGTGATGTGATGTGATGTGTTGTGGTGTGGTGTGCTTTGCTGTGATGTATGTGCTGTGGTGTGCTGTGATGTGGTGTGCTGTCGTGTGCTGTGCTGTGGTGTGCTGTGGTGTGATGTGCTGTGCTGTGGTGTGCTGTGGTGTGCTGTGATGTGCTGTGGTGTGCTTTGCTGTTGTGTGTTGTGGTGTGCTGAGCTGTGCTGTGGTGTGCTGTGGTGTGGTGTGGTGAGCTGTGATGTGCTGTGCTGTGGTGTGCTGTGGTGTGATGTGATGTGCTGTGGTGTGTGTGTGCTGTGCTGTGGTTGCTGTGGTGTGATGTGCTGTGCTGTGCTGTGCTGTGCTGTGCTGTGCTGTGATGTGATGTGGTGTGGTGTGATGTGCTGTGGTGTGGTGTGCTGTGGTGTGTTGGGATGTGCTGTGGTGTGGCGTGGTGTGGTGTGATATGATGTTCTGTGCTGTGGTGTGATGTGATGTGATGTGCTGTGGTGTGGTGAGATGTGCTGTGCTGTGGTGTGATGTGATGTGCTGTGGTGTGGTGTGATGTGGTGTGCTGTGCTGAGCTGTGGTGTGCTGTGGTGTGGTGAGATGTGCTGTGCTGTGGTGTGATGTGATGTGCTGTGGTGTGGTGTGATGTGGTGTGCTGTGGGTGTGGTGTGGTGTGATGTGCTGTGCTGTGCTGTAGTGTGGTGGGTGTGATGTGCTGTGCTGTGATGTGCTGTGCTGTAGTGTGGTGTGGTGTGATGTGCTGTGCTGTGATGTGCTGTGCTGTAGTGTGGTGTGGTGTGATGTGCTGTGCTGTGCTGTAGTGTGGTGTGGTGTGATGTGCTGTGCTGTGCTGTGCTGTGGTGTAGTGTGGTGTGATGTGCTGTGCTGTGATGTGCTGTGGTGTTGTTTGGTGTGCTGTGCTGTGATGTGCTGTGGTGTGGTGTGATGTGGTGTGGTGTGGTGTGGTGTGGTGTGATGTGGTTTGGTGGGTGTGGTGTGATGTGGTGTGGTGTGGTGTGGTGTGGTGTGATGTGGTGTGGTGTGGTGTGGTGAGATGTGCTGTGCTGTGGTGTGGTGTGATGTGGTGTGCTGTGGTGTGATGTGAGTGCTGTGGTGTGGTGTGTTTGG